>FASU01006582.1:444-11656 GCA_001486225.1 Heliconius pardalinus sergestus | reverse complement strand
TTTTTTTTTAATTAACATTTTGGGGGGGAGGGGTCATGTCCCCTGTGACCCCCCCCAGGACCGCGCTTGCCGTCTATACACTATGCAGTATAGTAGATCTTGTGCCGCGGGTCGCCGCACGGCCGTGTGAACGTAGGGTAAACATTTAACAAAAAAAAATTAAGTTGTAATACTAATAATCAAATATAGCTAACATTAATATAATTGAGGAACTATCTTAGATTTCTTCCAGATTTTAGCATTTAAGTATATTACTAACTTTAAACTATGTTACAACTATATTTATGCATCTTATAACAGTATTTTAAGATTATTTATAAAAAATATTGCTTAAACAAAATTTGATTCTCATATTTATTATAATTTTATAACATATACACTGTTTTGAATAGACACAATGCCTCCTGAATTGAACTGGCTACCTCTGCCTACCCTGCTATGTTCTATTTACGAGGTGTACACTAATAGCCTAATTGCTTTTAGGGCCGCTAGTGGGGGGTGAGGTTGTTTTCCCCGACTAATGGTAGTCCTTTAAGAACCTTTTTCTTACTTTTAATTACATCTGATGACCTCAGAAAAGTATTCCTCAATAAGCTACGAAAAAGGCAATCATGGTTGCTAGAAATTTAATTTTAACAAATTGTTTTAGTATCTTATATATTGCCAGTTAATTTTATAACCACTTTTTATCATTAATAATTATTAAGTAACTGTATTAAATTAAAATCTTTTTTACATTGTTTATTTTAAATTCTTAGATATTAATTTAAACAAAATAACTAAAGACGTTTCATAGTTTATAAATTAATCAATTTTAATAATTTATTATTATTTTTAAAATTTTAATTCTAAGACTAATTCACTATACAGAAACAACAAGTTCATCTTCGTGAAAATACAGCTCACATATGTTATTTTTGTATTTTTATTATTATATTAAAACATGTTTACTTGTTAGTTTTAGTATTATAATTTCCTTGAACCTAATAATGGTTTTTCACCCCATCTAATGATAGTATTTCTTTACTTTTTAGTTTTAAAAGCTTAGAAATAAGATCTTTATCTTCTTTTACATATCTTGGATATACAAAGTCCAGTGATTGAATCTTTGCAAATGTTTCTTCCACGCTTCCAGTTTCAAATTGTGTTTTTCCAACCAAAAATTCGTATAGCAATACTCCAATACACCCACAGAGGTCAACAGAGAGGTCACAGAGGTCAACAGATGCGTCATATACTTCTCCGTTAATCATCTCTGGTGGCATATAAAGAGGTGTTCCACATATTGTATTACGTTTTTCTGATAGAGCATGCACAGAACATCGAAAGTCAGCTAATTTAAGGTCACCATTAAATGCTACTAAAATGTTTTGAGTTTTCAGGTTTGATACCTCTATGAATGACATGATCTTGATGGCAGTATTCTACTTCATCGGCAACCTGATATATATATTTTGCAGCTTTATTTTTTGGGAAACGTCAATTAGGTGATTTTTTAAGTGTTTAGATAATTCACCATCAGCAGCGAATTTCACTACAAGTTAGATACGTCCTTCATCATGAAACCATGTCCGTAATCTGAGTATATGTGTATGTCTCAAATGTACAGTATGTCTGTACTTCAATTTCCCGCAATACACGAAACCTCCATTATTTGTGATATTAACAACTAACAAGCCAGTCTTTTTTTCTCTTGCCACATGAAGCCGACCATGTGACACCCGTCCTAAAATCGAGCTGAATTCAAAATCTCTAGCAGACCATTTATATGGCGTTCCATAAGCCTCAAGGTTTATTATTTTATTCTCAAGTCCTGCAACTTCAGGTAAATCAGATTTCTTGTCCATTTTCAATTAAATTAATACTATCAACTATCACGACGAGTATTTTTCTTTTCATTGCAAAACAAACTTATTAGCTTTGCTTAGCTTTTTGCAATTTATTAAAATGTGATATTTCTAGTGAGTAATGTGTACAAAAACCTGTATTTACTGTTTATCATTATATAGTTAAACTGAATATTTTTGTTTTATTAAGCACTCTTTGTTTTTTTTTACAGTGGGCAGAGAAACCTACCTCCCTTTTATTAAAATATTTCGTTCTCCGCTTTTAACCATTTTAAAACAGTGTGTTAGATATATGTAATAAGGCAACGTCTTATCGAGGTTTCATTAGTTATTTTAAGTTATGATACAAAATATACATGAAAATCGCTTCCACTGCAATTGAATGTGTAAATTACCCCATTATTTTGTGTGATAATTTTATATAATATACTTGTACTCTAATTGACATCTTAATAAAACACCGTTTTATATCCAAATACGTTTATTTTAAGTATAAATCTTAGATAAATAGAGAAAGTTTTTGTATGTTTCATACACATTGTATGTACAAAAAGCTGGTAGCTAACAGTGTATCAAACTTAGATTTTAGGTGTAAAAAAATACAGAAAAAGTGTTATTTTTTAAAAAACAAAATATAAGTAAAGTTTCAAGAGAAAGGAAAAATGCAAATTCTTTGCAAAAATGCGCGTTATCTGAAAAATGTAGGAATCGTTTATTAATTGCTTTTGTTTTAGAGAATCTTAGATTTACAAAATATATAGCACATAAATAGTCAAAATGTACATGCCTGTTAAAATAAATATAACTTCTAAGAAACTTTAACCTAATTAAAAAAAAATCTGAGAAATCACAACTTAATTAAAAATATGTCTGTGAAACTTTCATTTAAATAAAATAATTTTTGAGAAACCTTAATAAAAAAAATACTTCTGAGAAACATTAAGGATACTAAAAAAAATACTGGCATAACTGAGTGTCTACTCGAATAAATTTTTGATTCTATTTCACAGATAGATCTTTGGCTCTTTATTCCAAAATGAGCTCTTTATAGTTGTCAGTTATGTCAGTTACAAAAATATCGCAAAAATAATTTACAGCACGCTCAAAACGCCAACGAACAGCTGACTCACGTATAAGCCATAAAACAAGAAACAGAATAATTTACACATAGTAATACTGAGAGAATCAGTATGAAGTAGAAAATGTATAGAAATATATTTTATATAGACTCAAACTTTAATTTTGCAATTGGATTCACTTAATATTTATATTTCTTTTATTTATTATAATTATGAAAAAACTGTCGCACTCATACAACAAATAAAATCTATTTAGGAGCATATGTTATTCTAAGTAATATAAAATTAAATAACTATGATTACTTATACTATAAAATAGACTAAAAACACACCTATAGTCGCCTTAAAGAGATGTTTCTTCTGATAAATAAAAGTTATATTTTATTTGAATGTGAAAAAAGTTAATACTTATTTGTGCTGAAAACATCACCGCCTGATGATGTAGTCGAGAATGATTTAAAGAAGTTTACAAGTAGGCGTGACGAATCTTTTAAAAATGTGATAAGTAATATCCCTGTAGAAAAGTTTGACCAATATTAAGTAGAGTGCATTAATTTTATATTCTACTTATAAACTTATTGACATCATGCACACATTCATCATCATCATTTTTGGCCTTACTTCTTCCGTGTCGAGACTCTCCTGGTCTGCACGCCAGGCTTACCTGTCCCTACATCGGATGTCCATTTGATACCCCTCATCTTCCACAGCACTTTTCCTCCTGACTCGTCTTCGTTCTGTTTCTTTGTCATGTGAATCTTCAAATATGCCTCCCGTGAATTTCTCCTTGCAAATTGTACATTGAAAGTTCTTCACCATGTGCTTGCGTTGATGCTTCCGTAACTTGGATTTTACGGTGAACACCTTTTGGCAAGTTGGAAGTTGTAGTTACTCTTCGGGTCGTGTACCTCCTCGTGCTTCTCTAAATGTATACGCTATCGGAATGAATTATTACAAGAGATGCAGTGGTAATTCTTTACTTCTCTGTGACGTCTACTGTGTCTCAATAAACTCTGCTTGTAGCTCAGGTGCTTATTGCAGTCGTAGCATTTGAAGACTCGAAGTGGTTGCGATGGAGCGAGCAGGCCTTGGCCCTCTCTGTGCACGTAATTTACGTTGTCACAGAAACGACACTTCCGTTTCTTTTTTAATACGTCTCACTTCTGGAGTATTTGTGTCACCATCACTTTCTGTATTGATATTATTATTTAATTAGTGTTCCAGTTGAAGCTCAATATGGCCGTTAGTGTCATAGTTGCGTATTGGACGCCTGGGCAGCTGGTTTATATCAGATCCATAACGTCTCTTAAAAAAATCTATTCGATTATGGTGTAAGTCATATTGTCTTTTAATTGCACTTAGATTATCTAGATCCTTATTCAAACGGCTCCTAATCCAATTTTTTTCTGCGATTTTTATGTCTCGGTGTATGGTGCTGAGTTCCTTCTTCGTGTGACATGTTCAATGTAATGTTCTTCATATGCACAACGTGCGAAGTAATACGCAAATGAGCCATCGTTTGAGTAATATAATCGTAATCTACATAGGTGGGACATATTTTGAATGGCATTTCCTTATTGTAAGTACACATAATATTCTTGCAGTCACAAAACTCGTGTCTGACAAACCAGATGAGATTGACATCCAAATCTTCTTTGTAGTTTCCTTGGCATGTTATTCCTTTTCTACGGATCTCTCGGATTTGGATAAGAGTGCTGACTCATGTGCGCTACGTACTTCTGATTCTCCACGAAAGTGTTGCACACCTCGCAGTGCAGCTGGAACTCTGCGTGCATCGTGTACACGTGTGTGGGGAATACCTTCCGTTGGAACCTTTTGTAACAGATGAAACACCAGCGCCAGATGCTCTGACGGTTCTCGACTTATGTCCAGTTCAATAATATTAACGGCACGAACGCCTTGAACAGTGGCGTTTCGAACCTGCAACAAAGCGGCCCGATCAGAACGTGTATAGTAACTTACGAGTCCTGTCTCTCGTGGGTGCGCGCGTGGCTGGTGAGCTGGCTCCGGAGCCGGAATGTCTTCCCGCAAGCGCACTCGTGCGCCTTCTCGCCGGTGTGCATCGTCACGTGCGCGGTGAGGTGCGCGCGGCGCTTGAACTTGGCCTCGCAGTACATGCAGTGGAACTTATAGTCGTCGTGGGTCCTCTTGTGCATCCTTAAGGCAGAGCTGGATTTAGACGCTTTACCGCATAAGTCGCAGACGAACTCTCTGGTATCGAAGTGCGACTTTATGTGGTCCTGGAGGTGATTGTTTCTAGAAAATTTTTTGAAGCAAATATGACAGGTGTGCGGGCGGTCGTCCCCGTGAAGCGCGCGGGCGTGTCGCGCGAGGTTCCCACCGTCGCTGAAGCCGAGCCCGCACGCCTCGCAGCTGAAGTTCTTCACGCTGCGGTGAGAGCGCACGTGCCGTCGCCACGACGCCAACATCACTCCCTTTTGGCAAACTTCGCACAATCCGTATTTCTTGCCGTCTTTCACCAAAACAGTTTGGGGCTTCTCAATATACTCCCTTCGTGTATTTTTAGATTCGTCCGACGCTAAATCTGGTACCGGGCTGACGGCACTTTTCTCGTCACTCAATGTGCTGAAAAGTAGACGAAATACATTTTGTCTATTGGATGTTACGATAATGTAATCTCTAAGAGGTCATTCTACTTTCGAAACTGCGATTCGGTCGCAAGAAAACACAAATGTCAGTTGGAATGATTTATTGCGTGGTCGGGGTGAATGCGCGAGCAGTGCAGGCGCAGCGCGCGGCGCTGGCGGAAGGCGGCGGAGCACAGCAAGCAGGGATGTGGGCGCGCGCCCGAGTGCGCCAGCGCGTGCGCGCTCAGCTCGTGGCGCGAGCGGAAGGCGCGCGGGCAAAGCGCACACGCGTGCGGGCGCTCGCCTGAGTGTGCGAGGCGGTGGCGCGCGAGCGCGGCGCGCAGGCGGAAGGCGGCGCCGCAAAGCGCGCAGGCGTGCGGGCGTCGCGCAGCGTGCGTCCGGGCGTGCGCGTGCAAGCCGGCGCGGGTGGCGAATGCGCGCGCGCACTGCTGGCATACGTGCGGGCGCTCGCTGGAGTGCAGGCGCGCGTGCTGACGCAGACCGTGCGCGCTTGCGAAGGAGCGGCGGCAGAGGGCGCAAGTGCGGGCGGAGGCGGCGCGATGCGTGTCGGCGAGGTGGCGTGCGAGGCCGCCAGGCGCGCGGAACTGCTTGCCACAGAGGTGGCACACGCAGGGGCGCGCGCCGGAGTGGATGCGCGCGTGGTAGAGGAGCGAGTGCGCGGAGGCGAGGCTGCGTCCGCATTGGCGGCAGTCGTAGCGCAGCTTGCCGTCAACGCGGCGGCGCGCGGCGTGCAGCTCCTCGCGGCTGACGTCGTCGGCGCCATGCGTGCCGGCATTGTGGTCCGTGAGGTCGTCGTAGTACTTCAGGTCCGTCTCCTGCGCGTTGTCGACTTCGTCATATTCAGAATCGGTGGAATTGGAAAAGTCCGAATGACTCACCTGTCCGTGATGGTCGCTCGCGAAATGGTCTCGAAAATGTTTTAAGGCGATATAAAATTTTTTATATAGATCTGTTTTATTCTTGCTTGCCATGGTGGCCAGAGGTTCGTCGTCGGACGAACTAGGTTCAGTATAAAACTCGGCAGCCGTTCCGACTACTATCTGCTCAATGGCACTTCCGTACATTTCATCTTGGTCCGAGTAGGGTGACCATCTGCAACAAATAACTTCAGTTACTCAGATTTGGTTCCTATTTCGTGCGTCTTCGAATGGTAATTGAGGTGCGTCCGTTTTCTAAACTTTTTGGGACAAAAACGACAAGCGTACTTTCTGACATCTAAGTGCATGTCTATGTGTCTCTCCAGGCTATTTTTGGCTCGGAAACTCTTGTCGCAGAGTTGACAACAGAACGGCTTGCTGCCGGTGTGTATCCGCGTGTGCACGTCGCGCGCCATTTTGGATGGAAACGCTTCCCCGCAAAGAGGACACGGAAATGGAAGTAGACCCTCGTGTGCTAATTTCTTGTGATGAGACAAGTTTCCTTGACTTTTGTATGTTCTGTTACATTTTTCACATGCAAATTTAACGGATGACTTACTATGATTCTTCATATGAACCAGCATGTTATATTTGTTAGAAAAAACTTTATCACATTCGGGGCACACTGCTGGGATGAATTTCTGATTTTTAGGACTTGGGTCTTTCTTGTCCTTTCCATTATAAATTTTACTTTCCGGATGAGCTTCACTTATATGTAATTGTAAGTTATTTGTATCACTTGTGGCAAAATCGCAACTTTTACATATTTCTTTGCCATCTACATTTTTGACGACGTGAGCTGTTTGCAAGTGGCCCACGAAGGACTTCTTATTGGGGTAATAATTATCACAACATGTCAGTCCGTCATCTAAGTTCACTTCTATATGCTTGTTCAAGTGACACACAAGACGAGTTGGCGACGAAAAAGCACTATCACAAAACGGACAAAAGTAATTTGGTAATTGTATAGTTTTTCTTAGTTCTGGATCTTCATCAATTAAGCTATCATCTAATATTTCTTCAAAAGTTATATTTTCTTTTATAAATTTTTCAATGAATTGCTTATTAATTATATAAGTAGGATGTGAACAAGTTAAATGGTAGCACAAATTGTCGATAGTTCTCGAAGCCGGCTTTTCCGGGCATATTTGGCAGACATATTCTACATTTGAGCCTTCCTTATCAATGTCCAACATTTTAAAATAGTCGTCAGTCAACATGCTTTTGATAATCGCGGAAAGTAAATGTGGATCTGACGACCTGAAATAGTACATTCACACAAAACTAGCAACTTATGTAAATTCGACTTGCCACATTACATATACTAAATAAATTACTTTAACATTATTTTGCAAATACTTAGTTTGGCATAAATACTGTCAGAATTAATAATAAACAAAATATTATTTTTGAATTTGGTATCTGTCATTTTTATCCGGTACGGCATTGTTCATGGCGTTTCTGACCCACAGTCAGATTAAGTTGGCAAGATTTCACATGAACTAATATACATATTAATATGGCAAATCGAATAAAAGCTTGTAATAACTATGGCCGTCGTGGTGCAGTAGTACAACGTCTACAAACGTTAAAGTTCTACTTTCGATTTCCACTCAGGACATGAATTCTTTTCATTTCCTCGTACTGGTAACAAGACTAAGGGCGGCAATGAGTTAGGCTCTCAACACGCAATGTCCCGAAAATTAGACGGTGATAGGGGAACGGAGTGTCTTAACACTAATATCCCTGCCCTGCCTATATGCGGGATACAGCGTGATTCTATAATAGTGATAAAATGTTAAAATACTAACACGCCATGATCATCTTCTCGAATAAAGGTGTAGTTTTCTATGATCGGCACTATTTCCTTCTGAAAACAATAGAAATTTGTCATAATTAGATATTTCACCGTAACCATTTTTTTATTATTGAAATATATTGAAGTATATTGTTTTAAAATAGAAAACAGTACAAGCGATTTTGTTGTTACTAGTTTACATAATTTAAACAAGTCGAACCCATGTTTCTTGGAAACCGTCGCTGGGAACCGTTGCTTGGGAACCGGCGTTGTGTCGGATAACTAAGTCATACCTTCTTAACAAGCTTCGTCGTTATACTTATTATAAATATTTATTAAATATAATTCGGTCAAACAAAACGAAGTATGGGAATTCTTTCAAAATTATAAGAAACTACAAACAGCTAACGGTGGTGGTCCTTGAAATGTTTTTTGGAAGGTTTACTTATACAAAATAAATATTCATTTATTCATTTTACGTAGGTGAATGTAAAAATCTCATTGTTTTGAAAAAAATTGTATGGAATTACCTAAATACGTTAAAGCACTAAACAAAAAACTTCAAACAATAAAAAGAAAAAATAATTAAGAATGCAGCACACCTCGAGTTAAAACACATATTTACATATCTGTGGTATGATCACATCTCAAACACATGACAAGTCATATATGCTAGAGCGCTAGACAATACATATTCAATGATTTTAATAATAATAGATAGTAATCTATACTTATAATAAAATCGTAAAAGTGCCTGTACTTGGAAGATATTTAAAAAAAATGTTATTGGGTAACCTTTATTAACGTAACATTTTTTTTTCTAATAATTTTTTTGTCTGCTTGTCTGTGCGTTTGCTATCAGTAATCTCAGAATCGGCTTAACCGATTTAAATGCGGTTTTAACTATTGGATACTGGCAAGCTTTCGTTAACACGTAGGGTTATTTTATTACAATCGGTCATAAATAAAAAAATCATCTCAATTTAAAGTACTTAGTTCGACAATTTTGATAATTGCCATAAGTTATTTTATACAACTGTTTTACTGAATTGACTGAATCTTTAGTTTTTAATTTGTATATTAGTAAAAACACGGTAGTTTTTAAGTTAAGTTTAAGCGGGACCGGAGTTTACGCGGGAAAAACTGCGCTTGCCGTGCACGCGTATGCATTAACCATCTATCTAAATACAATTTTGCAAGCAAAATCAAATAAATCCCCAAAAGACTTATATTACCTAATGAGGCCGTCGTGGCGCAGTGGCACAAGCGTGACTTTAAATACGACAGTTGTGGGTTTAGTTCCCACTTGGGGATTTTTTTAATAATTTATTAATATTTAGAGGCATATATTTGGTAACAAGCCAAAGAATGGCATCGAGTTGCGCCATTTGATACACAATTTCACCGCGTAATCAAAACTTATAATGTACTTCCCGTAGACCTACAGGTATGAAATTTATTTTCTTTATTTGTATTGTATTACAATTTCGAGAAGTCTAAATTTATAAGTTATTTATTATTTTATTTCATACTAAATAAGTGTAGGTACGAATATATGCCCGCAAGCTTACGTTGGTTAACTTTATTCGCCGCATTATCAAAACCTCAGGTATTTCCCAAGCACACTGTCTGTGAGTGGTTTTTTCTTAAATACGCTTAAATATGTAATAAAACTTACATTTGTACTTTCATTGTCTCGTGCATCTTTTTCTTGTTGTGTGGGCTTATTGATGGCTACCGGCTGGTCATTGCGACATTTTTCTTTTAGTTGCTCTTCAATGATCTTGGTACGTTTAACTAAGCCATCCCAGTTCTCTAATAGTTCAATGCAGTTGGCACAAATTGTTTTTGGTAAAGGATCCTCCACCAAGACCTAAAATATATTGTATTGTTACAATCATTGTGAACATTTATTAAACAAAAGGCCGTCGTGCCACAGTGCGAATCTGGTTGATTATAAATGTGGGGTTGGGTTTATCCAAACTCGGGGAAATAATTATACTAAAAATTACTTTTTATTTACTTTTATTCTCGCTGTTGTTGCAATTCTGGAAACATGCAATTTTTCCACAATTCGGTGATAAGTGTAATAACTTTAAAATTATTATAAAAAATTATTGATTCAGTTTTATGGCACTTACATAAAAATATATAAAACTTCATAAAAAGCAATAAATATAAAAAGTGTACAATTCTTTTTTGGGCCCAAAACACTTTTTATCATTTTTTTAAAGAGAAAAGAAAAAAAAGGTACCTAAATATTGAATATTTGTAAAGCAAAAATGGATTGAAATGTTGGAAATACATATTTTTTTAAGCATTCCATAAATTATGTCCTGTCCAGCTTTAAAAATGGAATTTCTCAGAAAATATAGTATGGTTGTTTGATTATGACATTCTAAATGTGCCAGTTGAGCACTTATCACTTCGCCAATGTCACATTTTGTGGAGAAGACACAAAGGAGGTTGTACAGTAAAAATAGATAATGTTACACAGTAGTGAATGCATGTTAAAAAATGCTTTGCCTTTACCTATTAAATACATTTTGTACATAAAACTGAGGATTAGTAGTAAGAAATATATAATACAAAGATGTTAGCTTACAATTTAATATTGTTATACCTCATAGTAAAGAGTTAAGAATTTGGCAAGCAAACAAAATATTGAAGTGGTAATGGATATGTTATGAGATAAATATTCAATTCAAGCAGTGAAAGAAAGGTTGGCACTTAATGCTACAATCAAAGGTAATGTTTATAATTACTTGTATAGGTAGATATTTGTTAATCTTCTCTGATATTTGTTTCCTTTGGCATTCATTTTCGAATATTTTAAGCACAGTTGTTGGCTTACTGGGTACCACACCACAGAGACGGCAAATCTTTGATAACTCCCCAAAATCTATAAATCAAGCAATTAAATAAATACTTCAATTTAAAA
>FASU01006576.1:0-13066 GCA_001486225.1 Heliconius pardalinus sergestus | reverse complement strand
ACATTTACTTGGACATGTCATAAAAGTAGACGGGACTAGGTTACCTCTGTCTCCCTATATGCCGGATACAGCGTGAAGCTAAAAAAAAGAATATTCATAACATCATGAAGACCAATTAATTTTAAAGTAATTAAAGATTTCATTATATAATTGTTTCGCCAGAAATGTTGTTTGCTTTAGATACTACGAGGCAATGAGCGATGAAAGAATGGTAAAAAAAAGTATATGATGCAGGAGCGTGGTAAGTAGAGATTGTTAATTCCTATGTTCAAGGGATTGTATATTAAGTATCAGAATTCAACTTCGCCCAACACTTTAAATATAATAAGTTCTACGAATGGAAATTGAACCGCTTACAATCAGTTTATCTGTTTCACTACGCCTCGACAGTCAACAAATATGAAAGAACCAATTATATTTAAACAGGCACTTTGTATATCATGAAATGTAATTTATTATACATAATAACGATTCAAGTTTATTTGCATTTAATTGTAGCGGTTCAATAAGCAACGATATTAATTAAACGAGTAGGTAGGTTTACCAAACGAATTGATTGTGAGTGCAAAATACTGATGCAAAATTTGGTAAAATTAAACTTTTATAGTTGATTGTGATAGGTTTATAAGGATATTCTAGGTTTAGATTTTTTTAAACGTAGATAAAATAAGAAAAATAATTAAATTTAAAATATAGGTAGGTACATGCCGTCGCTCTTTTGTAACACAGTTAAAATACTTCCCATACGCTTCACAAATGCATCTAACTTGTAATAGGAATCTAATGTTTTTGAAGGCGACGCCTAAACGTATTCATATTGTCACTATAATGGTTACTCATGTTACTAAACGTATTAAGAATTTAAAAAAACATAAAAATGTGTTTAATCTTTATTTATTGAAACTTTGAGATTAAAATTTTTGATCCATAAAATCCCTGTGTATAGTGGGGTAGGTAGAAATCTACTGTTTAAGACATGTAGTTTTCCATTTTTTCCAGAATAACAATTCATGCACTGATTAATTGAGTGGGGGAACTCAGCGCCTCGACACCATAGCGAAGAAATGAAAATATTAAATATTTCAATTCCTCGAGTAGGAATCGAATCCACAGCCTGTCACATTCACAGTCACGCCACTACGCCACGTATAGCCTAGTACGAGTAAATAACAAGGCCAGTCGTACCGCACCTATATTAATATGTGTAGGCATCATCAATTATTCTTTTCAATGCAAATGTCAAATGTTTTTAATAAAACCATATTCGGTAAGAATGTTACTTTATATATGAGAAAATATCAGCTTAGTTACTTTTAAACTTATACGAGTATATTAAAAAAAACAAGTAATTTTTATAATATTAATGTCGATAATAAAGTGAAAAAATAAAAATAAAGTGAAAAAATAATAAAATTAAATATACATACCCCCTAATTTTATTATTTTTCACTTTATTTTTAGGCTGAAACTAATAGACTTAAATGTAAGTCAATATACGTTTTATTAAAAAATAACAGCAAAAAAACTCGCCTGTAAAAGTCACTTTAGTTCTAAGTAAAGTGTATTTACTTTTCATCGCTAATGTTTATTTTATGTAAAGCGCGCGTCCTCACTAGGAATTAGTTGAAGCCAATTACAGTTTGTACAATGTTGTATAATTCTACATATACTAATAAGAACGCACAGTTCTGTCTGCTTTTTTTAGTAAATATTTTAAGTAAATAAAAAATACGGTTTTTTAAAATATTTTTGTTTTTATTTCACTAGCTGTTCGTAACATTCTGTGTTGAGTGAAGGAACTGAATGTCTTTCTTTATTATAACCTAGGTTTACCATTATATTAGAAAGGTTACAATCAAGTTTTTATCAAAACAAAATTAATTATCACCAAAAACCACTTTGAATTGCATAAAACATAAATTAACAATTAAAGTTGTTCTTTCAAAATAATGTTATCTAAAACATTTGTCTGTCCGTCCGTGTATAATTAGAAGATAATATATGCAAAACCCCAAAACACAATTATACTGGAAAAGAATTAATAGATTGTATTAAAGAGCAATTTATTAGTTAGAGTTAATGTATGGAAATGCAACTAATTTCTTGAATTAACGGTTGACTGATTGGAATTAGATACGTTTTTATCTTTACCTTTTCTATCTTTCGAGTTCTAAACGACTAAAATAGACATACTGTTTTTTTTAAAATTTACATCTCCCGCACATAGTTAGCCTAACACTTTCTAACCATTTTAAAAGTTATTCGCGTTGTTTGGTGGAACTAAACGCCGCGCTTTATTTATTCATATCTCACTTAAATAACTAACGGAGCGCCAAACGCTACGGTCTCTACATACCACTGTCTTCTGTCATCAACCTCTTTATGCATGCCTTCCAGGAAGTCTTCAAAAGCAGAATTCTCATATAATATTCTGTACAAAAAAAAATTATATACTGCAATATTATTTTTTTATCTACTTTATTTATCCCGCAACTAGCTAGGTAAGCACAGAGTACCTGAAGATATTCCGAAATTAAAATATCAAACAATTCATTGAGTGGGAATCGAACCTTTAACATCCTTCGCCAAAACCGGCCTCAAAAATATAGAACAAACACAAAAATAAGAAATTTCTCCAACTCGAAACTCACAACCGTCGCGTCGCGTTGACAATCACTTTCTTCAATACGAGTATAACCATAATTCGCAGAGAAAAAAGAGAGCGGAATCAAAAATCACTACTTCCTTTCTCAACACACATTAACCTAACCATTTACTATTAAATTTACTGCTTCAGTATATAGGATTATAAATGCTATTTGCGTGGACAGCTAATCTTGTTACAGCTAGTATACGGGAACGATGCACAACCGTTTAAGTTGCTTTTACGTGATTTAACAATGTTCTTAACTTAAATAGAATTAGAACTCATTAGTTATATAAAAGTAGGTTTTCTTTATGTTTTAATTTTCTATTTAGATTATAACACGCTCAGAGCTGATCTCGTAGTAGAGTCACACAACCTTTGACTGTTAACGTGACAGTTGTAAATTCTTTTTTCACACAGGAGAATGTATTATAAGACATAGCGCGGCGTTAAGATCCGTAATTCACCATATATTGTCTTAAAAATAGGTCATGTTTCTCGGTGCGTGAGGAACGGAATATTTTAACATTAAGTTTCCTCTGCTTAACCTGCTTTATTCGGATAGATACAGCGTGAAAGAAGTTGATCATAAATTTTATTTTATTTAATACGAGGCCTCTCGTGGCGCAGAGGCAGAAGTGTGACTGTAAACTACTGATTGTGGGTTCGATACCCACTCGAGGAAATTGTATTTTTTAAATTTTATTATAATTTATAGCCAGTCGTTACTTCCTCTTCAAAGAATTAAAGGCCGAAGTTATAAAATTAAGTGGTATACAAGGTATTTTTATATAAAAAATATCTACAAAAATTGTCACACTAATGATTAAATATTATCGCGTGAGGTTCATCCGTAAATATAACCACATTTGTTAGTCGTCCCATCAAATTGGGGCGAAAGTCAAAATTACTGCGCGCGCGCATCGAAAATTTGATAATTATCTACCAACTGAGATCTAACCGAGATACGCCAACGGCCGGTCTGTTTGCATTGTCATGTTAAATATGTTAGATTGACTGTTGTTACTGACTTTGGATATTGAATTTTATTTAATTTTTCTATTTCTTATATAAACAAAGACTAATATTTTTGTAATTCTATTTAAAAAATATAGAATTGAGTTAAGTTTATTTCTCTCTGTAAATTTTGATATGTAAGCTTTACTTGAATCCCGTTACATTTTTTAAGTAAAATATGAACGCAACGGGTGATTCGAACCCGTACCTCTTGGAAACTGCTTTATTTCGTTTTTATCTATTAGACAATTTTTTTTCACATTTACGCTTTTTCTCATTACTAGAGCGAAGAAATCAAAATAATTTATTTCTCTGAGTGGAAATCGAACCCACAATCGCGTTTAAATAGTTGGTAAACTGACCACTCACAAACAACATAATTTATGATCTTATTTAAAAATTGGGCTTGAAAATTCGGGATAGCCACTTTTAGTTTTGACCCTCTGGCAACCGTCCAGTTAAAATTTATGTAACAGATATATCTAAGCGAATGATCTACACGGTTTTTGGCAATATAATTATAACAGCCCAAATGTATTGAATTAACTATACTCGTTTGTTTTTTTTACATGTTTAGGGTATCACTAATATGATTGGATAATTTTACTTCATCACCCAGAAAACAATTTAATTTACTTTGAGACTTTTGTTCAAATTTGCCATTTAAAAAGCTAAAAGTTGTCTTATATAAAAAAAATCCCGCGGAATAGTAGCCTGTTAGCCTTAGCAAAGGCAACCTAGTGTAAGCACGCTTTTATTTTCTGCTTTTCCCCCCCAACTTTTAAGCACTTACTCGTAAATATAATAATCCTCCGAGTACGAATCGAACGGTCACTGTTACAGTCAGATGTTGCCACAAGGCGATGCACGAAAGCCTCAAGTATTTTTTTCCACTCCGTTCCCATTAAAACACTTCCGTTCCCCTGTTACCTCCGAATTCTGGAGACATTGCGAGTTGAGTGGCGGACCTCAACGCCGGCCTCATTATGAATATTTCATTTATAATGAAATATATTTTCACGTGGGAATTGAACCCATAATCTGACGTGTTAACAGTTGCACGCTTGTGCCCTGTGCCACGACTGGCCTCAAATAAAAATATTTGGTAATATTAAATAGTGATGTCTTTATGCTCATACAAACGACGTATTAACGATCTATATTCAAGTATTTGATAGCACTTTGTGTTATTAATGCCTAGAAATTTGTTAAGGGGAAGTATTTATTAAAACATTATTTTTTTATAAGCCAAGTCTAAATATGTTATTCTTTTTTGTAAGGCTTTTTGTAATTTATTTTACATGCAAAGTATTATATTTTTTTTCAACTTAACGCTTTCGTAATCTAGGGTATTGTTATAAAGGGTAGTGATAAGACACTCCGTTCTCCTCTTTTCGTTAGAATTCGAGGCACTGGATCTGAAAATAGTTAATTGCGAATGGAGATGCTGTTCGACTGCGCTATCTACTGCTTATAATATACTGTCTACTATTATAGAAAAAAAAGTGTAACGAATAGGTTGTTTTTTTTGAGTGTCATAGACGATTTAATTTCTTATAACACCTTAAAAAGTAAAATAAACTATAATATATAATAATTTTAAAATTAAAGTTTAAAATGCTCAGTTATATTTTAAATTTCATATAAAAGTAAGCCTCTTAACAATGAAATATATTAATAAAACATGGTTCGCACGGCATCCGCTCATTATTGCTGAGATCACTTGCCTTCAAGTATTTCTTCGACTGTGGGTTGGGTTATGTATATATAATAAATTTCATAATAGCTATAGTGAATGCATAGGTTTATAGTTTATAGATATAGGCCGCAATAGTTGCCGGCACGTTTCCCGTTGAGGGGAATTAATTTTTTTTCGTTTTCTCGCTTACATGACTGGCTGTTCTGGTACAAGACACGTCATGAAAATTCGATGATTCTCTTTTCTATGTACTCCTTGACGATTTACTAACAGGAGTAAGGAAATGAGCATGACACGTCACTCCTTATAACAAATCTTCAACAATTAAAAGAGACCTAACTTAAAAATGTTGTAATTCCTTTGTCCTAAACACTACTAGATGTAGTTTTTACTATTAATGTAAAGAACAAGAGGCCTTCGTGGCGCAGTGGTGCAGCGTCTGACGGTAGCACAGTGCCTATGGGTTCGAACCAACTTAGGGGAATGTGTATACGTGAAAGCCCCTATGCTTAACTTAGTATGTGCAAGACACACCGTGAAGCCTGAAAAATATATAAAACGTAAATCATATATTTTGTAAACATTTGTATATATTTTGGCAATTACCGCCATACGGCGTGAATAAACGCGCGGCCTCCTTTAACGATGCAGATTAGTTAGTATCATCGACATTCACGAGTCATTAACCAATTTAATTGATGCACTACAAACTTTTAATTAAACACATCATTACTTTCCTGCGGACCAAATGTAATTGACCGTTTTTTTTACCATTATATTCCTCAAAATAAGATCCATAACAAATTATAATTTACCTTAAAAAACTAAATAAATCATTTTACATGAAATATCGCTTATGTCTACCTAAAAAGGTTTGATATCGCTCAAATATTTACAAGTACAACTAAACGAGCACGCGTTGAAATTCGATTAACGTATCCGAACGCATCTGCCGTTCGAAATTTGAATAATTACAAGTATTAAAAACAAACATGGTTGACAGCGAGCCGGCCATTAGCGGCCATTTCGCTTATCTGTCACGTTTGACAGCAGGATATATGACATTGGAACTAAATTACTCAGTAATTAACGGGATATCTATAATTTATATGACCATTACACAAAATTCTAAAAATTTAGTGAATTTGCTAATTAATAGCTATAAATAAGACTATTGGTGAATTGTATTTAGATTAAGGTCATGTATTGCTTGTTAGCTTTTAATTTAGTATCAATATTGAACTTTTCTCTACTAGGAAAATGCTAAATGAAATGAAATTGATAGACCTGCCGTGTCACCGCCAGTGAAAAAGTGTTTTAGACTAAACAAATATTTCTACTTTTAATATAAACTTTTTTTATAGTATTTAAATATATTAAATATTAGATTTTCTTATTTCTCGAGCTTATTTAACATTACTTGATTCTTATTTAATTTCAAGCATTATCCTTCAATAACAATGACAATGCTGAGTGAACATTGTCTAACACGCCCTATATGATTATTCGCCAAATTGGGATTCTCATAACTGTCGATCTCGTACAAACAAGTCAATAAATTCAAAGAATAATTATAATTTTGGCTTCGTCCAATTGAAGCCTCTAGTAGGTATTATAAGTTAACTAGGACTTCTATTTTTTAGTTTTACAATGGATGTATGCTGATGATGAGATGCATTGAAGGAAGTTGAGGAGTGGAAACTAAAGCACCTTGTGTAATAAGATTGAGGACTTATTATTATTAATTTAAATTCCCCTAAGCCTGATTTGGATTTATGATCGTCGTGTTAAGTCTATCCCTCTGTGCCACGATAGAAAAATATAAAATTTTAATATCACATTAAACTTATTATCACCTGGTTTTACTATAAAAGTTACCTTACAATAAAATATTTTAGATTTAACTATTAACGTCAATCAAATTTAACGTCAATCTATTTCTATGAAAAAAATTTGCAATATACCGTAACGCCATTAAAACAACAAATCTAAACAAAATCAACAATCAGATAAAGAAATTTACAAAAACATTAAAATAAACGCGTTTAAAATACAATTTCAATAATGGAAAAAACAGTTAAAAATCAGTGGCCACGTGGCAACACTTGGGGGCACGCGTCACAAAAACCGTTCACTTTTTAATTAAATTAAAATTCCCCGCCTAACTCGATCTAACTGCCGATAGATGACACTACGTACAATACTTACAATTTAAACGCCATTCAAAAATCAATCTTATCACTTCAATATAAAGTAAGAATTCGTTCACGCTAATTTGATTAGACGTGCTAGATTAGTTTTACAAAACGGTCACTTCAAATTAAACTTCATCTCCTAAATTTAAGGTTTCTTTTTAAGCAGACAGTTTCAATGGCGTGCAATTTTGTACGGTAATTAGAGAGGTTGTGATAAAGCAATTTAATCTGTATTACCGCGCTATAAAAACCAAATTGGTTTATTACACTATGGTTCCGTGACGGCACGTCGTTTGCGCGGCAAAAGTCTGTTTTACCTTTTTTACGACGAGTCATAATCGAATTAATATCGCGAATCGCTTAATTAAATAGATATCTTTGCATAACGATAAGGGTGTAGAATTTTGTGGGCATTAGATAATATGGATTGCTTGAATTGAAACGTTTTTAATTTAACTAAATGTATAAAAATTATGTTTGTTTATCTTTATACTATATCCCCCATATAGCAGGGTAGGCAGAGAGAAACTCGTATTAAGACACTATGTAGAGTAACGCCCAAAGATTTTCTCCTTCTGTAAAATAGGAAAACAAATTTAAAACAACTTATTTCCTATTCCCTGCAGGCACTGGGTAGGCAGAGAGAACCTAGTGTTACGACGCTCTGTTCTCATTGATAGAGTAGAATAGAGGTATTGCGTGATGAGACGACAAACTCAATGCGGCGCTTTGCCTCGTTACCAGAGCGAGGAAATAAAAGTATTAAATATAGCATTTCCTCAGGTGGGATTCGAACCCACAACCTGTTGCGTTGACAATCGCATGCTTGTGCTCCTGCGCCACGACTGCTCTACAATAAAGATGTTCTTACCTCTAAAATTATTGCCACCAATATTGTAAATTGTTTATAAATTTCTGGCCGTCATGGCGCAGTATCAGTGTCTAACTAAAAACTCGATAGTTAGGGGTTAGAATCTCTCTTTCTCTCTGGTAAGAAAATTTAAGCCAACATAGGCAATGGAGTGTCTTAGTACTATATCCTCTATTGACTCTGTTTTATAGCTATAAAACTGGTTTTGTAGTTTTGGTCTCTTTATAACAAAACATACACACTAAACAATTTATATTTTTACTTATCAAAAATATATGTTTCTTATTCTTTTATTTAACTATTTCTAATCAGTTGTGTCTGTTTTTAAATGTTTTTTTACAAATTTTAAACCACTCAAGTTTTAGTCCATTTTTAAACACAATTTCAAAAAATTATCGATCTAAATCATTAATTACAAACTTTTACCTATTAGGACTCTCAATTATCCCCAAGCCAACTAATGCGACAGTAATATTTATGGGTATGCTATAACTAAAGTTATCTATAGTTATCAAAGTCCGTCAACGTGTAATCCACCCTCGTCGTACAATGAACAGGAAGCGCGCGGTGTTGACCGGAAACATTGGTTTGTTAGCGTGTGCCGACACTTAGCGTTATGCATGTTTAATTTACCCCTTTTTGGTTATACGATTGTTTCTTTTTTTAATCTGTGGCGATTTTAATTATTTATGATTTTTAAATGCTTATCTGTGACAATTAATGTCAAAAATAATTGGATTTTTTTAAAAGGGATATTTGCTCGATGATATGTTTATTTAATAAAACAAGTTGTATATTGCGTGATTTCTTTATTCATCCCCTTATCTCAGCGTCATTATAATATGTAGTTCAATGTAATTTAAAGATAGTTAACTACTATCGTAACATTAATATTTAGAATCAAGCATTAGGCTAGCACTTATAGAGTGACATTGACAATGTGGCAACACTTTATACAAAATCAAGATTACCCGACTATCGTCTGGGTTGCTAGCGTTGACAAATATTTCTACCAATTTTTCAACCTTCCAAAAATTTCTTTGCTCGTCCATATTTGAAAAGGTTTTAATTTATTTTAAATTTACTTATTAAATTAAGTTATAATAGTAATCGCAAACTATATTTGAAATTCACAAGATTTGCTCAATAATAATGAAACAATAGCACATTGCAAGAAGCACTCCGCCCACAGATTCCACTAAATCTATTTACAATATTAGCTAGCTTAGCACAGAATAAATACAAGAAGATATTAAAACATTTTCTATTTACAATAATATACAATGTGGAATGACAACGATTTTGTACGTTACATTTATTCTATTATATCTACTCACAACTAATATATCAATTACAAAATACAAATATTAATTTGGCATTTGATAGCTATGACACTCACTGGTATGACTAGTCCGCGCCGTTAAAAAAATGTTTTTGTTTAATTTGTCTTTCCATGTCCGTCAGCCGCGTCGCTTTGTCGCGCGACCTCAA
Source organism: Heliconius pardalinus sergestus (assembly GCA_001486225.1). Lineage (NCBI taxonomy): Eukaryota > Metazoa > Arthropoda > Insecta > Lepidoptera > Nymphalidae > Heliconius > Heliconius pardalinus. The sequence continues at coordinate 3,146 of FASU01006576.1, read as the reverse complement.
GCGGACACTACACTAGACTAGATAGAGGTGCTCTGGAGGTCACAGGTGATGCAGGCAGAGGCTGCAACTGCTGTGGGGCTTGCTGCGGGAAGTACATCCCAGTATCGTTCGAAAACTGTGGATGTATTGGCAATGGGGTGTGAGGCATCGAAGTCGGTCTTGATTCATGGTACAAAATTGGTACTCTCACCAATCTTTGAGCTGCATGTGCCATGTTAGCGGCCTCTAATTCCGCCGCTAGCTGCCTCTTCCACTTATTCCGTCTATTTTGAAACCATATTTTGACCTGAGTCTCTGTGAGGTGGAGACTGGCGGCAAGGCCAGCTCGCTCAGAGCTGCTGAGATATCTCTTCATATCGAAAGTTGATTCCAGCTGAAATACTTGGGATCGAGAGAAAACTGTTCGAGTCTTTTTCTTTCTCTTGCCCAAGCTGGAGGTGGGATCTCTTTTTTCGTCTTTATCAAAGTCATCACTTTCGTCAACATCTGGGTCGGAATCTTGTGCATCAGGTTGTTGAGGATAGAGAGCAGGGTGCAGACGCGGTGAGCGTGGAGAGGAGCGTGACGGCGACGGAGGAGAAGGAGCACGAGGTGGACTGCGTGGCCTTGGTGAACCCGCTGCTGATCCATCCTCGTTAGTCGTTGAGTCTTCTGTAACAAAATATTATTTTTAGCCCTGCATACACACTATTACTAATATTTCTTTCTAATAATTATTGAACAAAATAATAATATTTTTTTTAAAGTAAAATAATATAAGCTTTCTTTTTTCCGTAATGTCTTTCTCGTGTATAATTAGAATCGAATTGAAGAAAGGATCACTTAAGAATATTTTTTATACAATCGTTTTCTCTGTTACCTATTAAACAGCCATAAATAGTTTATCGTACCTTTAAAAGGTTTCTCTACAAATCGACTTGTTATTTCAAATACGATTTCGATCCAATTACATTATTAATCTAATCGAAGGATTTTACGCCATTACGCCCGTGATTGGGCAATTTGGCGGTGTTTCTTGTTAGGAGTTTAATGAACACGGAAGCCGTAGAAGACTAATTAAAAACAAACATTACGATGAAATGTAAATGGGTGTATTATTATAAACTTTATATAAAATATATTGTATTGTTCAATATTTTTATATGCAAACCTTACAAGTTATGTTAAAAAATAAATTTGAGTTATTGTAAAAAGTAAATAAACAAGTAAACATGTGAACGTTTTTACATACTGTATAATTAAAAAGAATAACAGTGAAAGTCATGGATTTAAGTACGTCTATGGTGGTTATGGATTCCAAATCCGATCTACAATCTTTTTATTCCTAGCGGTACCCCACTAGGAATAACGGAGCACAAACCGCCATATTCTGTAACTTGGTAGATGTTCTTAGTATTTAGGCAACTTCTACGAAAAAATGGGACTCGTTTTCTTTTCAATTCTATTTATATTTTAGTATTACAAAAGCTATTACAATACAATTCAATATTTAAATTAGATTTATTTAACACCCAACTATTCGTGTAGGCAAATAGAAATATCTAACCGACGGACGGAGGCGTGAATTCAAATGTCATCAACGCCGTTGAATGAATCACTACAACCGAAACGGGAACATTCCCTTCATTGACTGCCAAATTGATCTTTAACGCTGAAAACATAACGTTCAAATTAGCTAACCCCATTTTTTGAGACCGCCATCCAGTCTAACTTGGACTTAGTTAGTGTAAATAACTAATAATAAAGGAGGTCTTAATAAATGGTAGTTTTGAGCAGTGATTCTCATTGATTTTAGAAGCCATATCAGGTAATCCTTTGTTACCGTTCGCTTGCTGTTTACACAAACGCTTACTAGTTAAGCAGTTTATGAATATGGAATTGTGTTTAGAAATTAATAAATGGGCCGTTGTCTTATATTTGTCGCTTATGAATATGTTTTTGTATATAGAATGATGTCATTAATTATTAGATAAAGTTCTTTACTTTACTTTATAAATTTACTAGTTTATTGCTAAGTATGTTAAACTTGATATATCTAATTAACATTCGACTTTGTTCGATCAATAACAACTCCATTGTATATTGACAACAAATGATCAAACATCTGAGATGAGCAGAGTCTATACAACATTTTATAGCTGATTTTCAATTGAAATGTTACTTTTCAATTTTCTATCAACACAAATACTCTGTTAAATAAAAGCAGACGCACAACCTAGATATATTGAGTATCGTTTAATAGAAAGAAGAAAAAAGAAGCACGTATTTATTTGGAGCGTTCATTCCTGACATCGATCACCATAAAAAGTAAAAGAGCAAATGCACTCACAGCAATCCGAACAAACCGCATTCGAAAATTAAAAGAACCGCATGCGACATTACCACGCTTTCGGATCGGGGAGTCCCCTTCGCGCGAGCGAGACGGACGTATGTTTGACAGGCCAGTGTTGCTATACCTATGAACGTATAGTAGAATGGTAGAAAACCATTGTTCGGTCGGTTTGGACCGCGTGAAATGGCGCCGCCTTTTGTTTTCCCCGGAGATGGGTTTTGGAAAATTAAAGCGAAATGAACGGGGTTGAGTGCAGACGAGATGACGATTGCTTGTTGGTTGCTATATAAATATAGTCCCGCTAACATACAAAATGTTGTGTGTTGTCAGTTGCACAATGCGGAATTAATGTTTAAAACTTCGATTTTCGCTCAATAGTTTTGTGGATCTTTGCGCGCTTGGGTTTGTTTTTGTTAGCTTTGGATGGTGTTACTTTAGACTTTTGATAGGTTGTTGAAATCTTCTCAATGTAAGTAGATAAATATTTGTGTATATGTCTTTGTAGCGTAGTCTAGTCTAGACTGGCACTCTTTTTGAATTACCAACTACTGAGGGTAAGGGGTGTTTTATACGACTCAACTACGCTTCAAAGACATAATATTAATACAACATTAAAAAACAACGCCATCGTGGAATAGTTGCCAAGTATTAGAATGTACACACAAGGATTGCAGGTTCGGTTCCCATAAAGGGGACTAAGACTAGACAACATTTGGAATTTCACACTCCCGATCAGCGCCAAAAATTAAACACCGCGCTTACCTACCAGAACGAGAAAATGAAAATAACCATTCCCTGATTGGGAACCAAACCC
>FASU01006560.1:0-11779 GCA_001486225.1 Heliconius pardalinus sergestus | reverse complement strand
ACTCTTGCCTTCATAAGAATCTAGGATCTCAAAAAGCGACTGAATATGTTTGCTAAAGTCGTCTGCAGTTCGGTCCAAAGTTTTAAATTGAAAAGATGGCGACATCAGCTTTCTCATCAATTTCCACCTTTCTCCTAAAAAAATGGTACATTTTATATTTCTCCTTATTTGACTATCAGGTTTATCATAGTACAGTTAGAATTTATTTTCTTAAAATTCGCAATAAATATATAGCGCTAGTCAAGCTCGTCCACCGAGGGTTCCGTACAAAAATTGAGGGTTTCGGGTTTATTATGGGATTTAAGTTTAGCTTAGCCAGAACCCTTTCATAATATGATACCTTATTTGAACTAGCGGCTTTAATATCTAATTTTAACCCCCTTTTGCAGCTTTTAAAATATAAAATAAAGTAAAATAAGTGGTTACAATATTCGTGTCGGTGATTAGATAGTAATTAAGAATTAATGAGAGGTAGTGGAGTTTTTTTTTAATAAAAAGCTACCTCCCTACCCTGAGGAGATAAACCGACATGTATAGCGGGAAACGATTCAGCGTGGTCCAAAACAATTTTAGAAATCAACAGAACTTTTAAAGTGGACATATAAATTAATATTAACACCTAACTTAACTATATATTTATGTAATATTTTACCTTCAGACGAAGATACAGAGTTACCAAAAAATGGATTCATGGCTATGTTTCTCTCCGTCGGTTTTGATAATTCAACATTGTCGTTTAGAAGAATCTAAAAAAAGACCTGTTTATAAAATTTAGATAATTTCATCAAATTAACTTTTGTGAACAGACGAAATTTTTTCTTTAATAATTATATAAAATATCACCTTAATATCTTCAGGTTCACAAAGCATGAGCCAGTCCTCAGATCCAACAGACATACGGAAATTTTGTTTTCCATGCTTTTCCCAAATTTTAATTAATTTTAATAACGCTTCTATAAAAAAAAACACGGATTAATTATTGCGGAAAGCGGAATAAAAGTTTGAGAAACTATATTTTCTTTGTTTACATTTTGTCTCACGTCCAAATGTTCTATGTGTGACTATATGTAATTTGGACGAATTGTTTAAAAGTTACCAAGATAAAATTTAAAATTGTCTTCAATGGAACGTCATAAAGCGCCTAAAAAGCGTGGCTCGCGTGAGCGAGGAAGGGGGGCGATGCCATCCAAGCAATGAGCCGTTATTGCTGAGGGCGCGAATTTAAATAACCATGCAGTTCAAACGCGCGAAAGCGAGGACGGGACGCTAGAGTTAAATAAAATACTTATTTATAAAAATTTTATTTACAATTTAATTTTAACAAATAGAAAAATGTTAACAAATTGAAATAAATGTTTTTTACCGTCTGCATCAAATCCAAGATCGAGACCATTCCCGATCAAAGGTAAGGGTGTGTCACCAGGGAACTCTGAAAGCTTCTTCCATCTGTATCCACGTTTTTTGACAAAATCTTGGATCAATATTAAAGATATACCGAATAACACTAACAATAAGAAAAACATTTTAAAATTTTACTTATACACACAATTTATTGGATATGTGTAAAGTTCAAATTTAACATCTTAAGTGCATGGAGATTATCAGCGCGCGCAATTTATATCTTTTGCTCTCGAGCCTTATCGAAATAATGCAGTTTTCTTTAAACTTTAGTACACTTTATGTTTGCCGTGACTATATTGGTGTCTATTATATATATAAATAAAATTGAAGCTTCTGTAATTTTAAAATAACTGTATTTTTCAACTATTTATAGCTAGTTACACAAAACTAAAACACAAACAAACAATAAATATATAGATTTAAAAAAGTTATTTGTTATTTTAATATTTTTCTCATAACTGTCACGACTTGGTGTATCACCTGTTTTCGTCTTATTTAACGTTTCGTTTCGTATTAACGCGGGTATTGTATAGAACCCGGTTGGTTTGTCTGTTTGTCTGTAACTTTTGTAGTATTAATATCTAATATCGATTTAACGTTTATTATGAAACATTCGTCAATTTGAATGAATTAATTAATTTACTACTATAAAACCAGATCTGATAATTAAATAACTGACCCTGATATTTATCATTTTATATCCTCATGGAGATATGATCATGTTGTCGTGCACTCTTTAGAGGTTATTCTATCTATTAGGTACTAAGGTGGCGGCTGTGTTCACTTTAATATTTTTTGTTTCTTTATTTTCTGCAGATCCATCTGCAAGTCGGCAAAGGCCTCTTTCAACTTTTTCCATTTTGCTCTTTCCTGAGCCACTCTGTGCCACGTAATTCTTACTACTTGTCGGATATCATCATTCCATCTTTTTTGAGGTCTACCTCTGGCTCGCTTGCTCTCTGTAGGGCCTCGCAGCCCGTGCCCTGCCCCATCACTTAAGCCTTCTAATTTTTACTGTGATATCAATAGTCTTTGTCTTGTTTCTAATTACATAGTTTTTCTTTCTCATTCTATAAATTTCTTCATGTTAAGCATGCTTTTCTCCATTGAATGTTGACAGGTTGCTAATAAGCTAGTCACCTCTTGAGTTACGGTCTACGATTGAGATTTCGAATGATCTTAGTTTATCACATACACAATTAATATGTTTATGCCAGTTAAAGTTGTGATCAATTGTTTCGATTTGGTTCGCAATGTGCGGAGAACCTGGTGAACAAGCTAGGAATTACTAAACTGTGTGTTTGCTATTTTATTAGGCTTATAGCCAGTACAATACCAGTAGTATTTTGGGTAGCGATGCTCTATCTTTTATTCTTATAATATTTATTACTGTTTATATTTCAAATATTAAGTTAAAAAAAAAATTGCGTTAAAAATATTTTTTAAGTCAATAGGTACAATAAATATTATTTTGAAATTAATGAAAATACGACAATGTTAACCGTTACGTTAAGATTGTCGTATTAAAAAGTTTAAGATAAATAAAATTATAAGAGAATTTGTATTAAGGTAACATTTATTTATATAACCAGTTTAAAACCACGATGGTGAGCAAAATGTAAATGAATACATATATTTTGATGGGAAGCTTGTTTATAGAAAATAAAAATATTGGTTATCATTTCACTTTATAATCGTAACAGTTGCCTTATGTAAAAATCATTATTTGCGGCTTACAAATGTTTACAAAGTTGTATTCCCTTTAACTACATCAAAAAATACGGTACATTCTTATACGTCTATTACATTTTAAGCATTTTCACACTCACGACGACTATATATAATTTATAAAAACCTAGTGATGGTTTTTTTATATTTAACGTACAATATGTATATTAGGTCAAAAAATGTTTTTTTTTAAAGCACCATCATCTTTTAATCAGCTTTTAAAGTATATTAAAATTAATAAAAATCCTATGTAAATATATATAATATATTAAAAATAATTACGTTTATCTCTTTGTTATCATAAAAACTAAGTTGTAGATGTAACGTAACTCTGTAATTATCTGTAAGATATTCCAAAAAATTTGGCAATGCATTTACACAAGATTTTTGATAAATTATTTTATTTTGATATATTATTCACTAATTATAACAAGATTAACATAACATACAGACAGTATTTACAAAAAATATTTAACATACATCCAATTTCTACGATTTTTTTAAAAAAATAAAAAAAAAAACTAAGTATAATATATAAAGTAATTTCAAACGAAAATATTATTCTAACTAAATATATTTTTTATCATTATCTACTGATATAGTATAAGCAAAAATATAATTTTTTACTTTAATTAAATTTAAACACATATATCTCTCTTCTTATAGTGTAGACGTAATCCGTTTGTAGATTCAGTAACCATACGGATGGCAAACTTGGGTTCAGGACCAGGAAGAATTTCATACCTTCGTACAAAATTTGATAAGGTGGCCTTCAGAGCAATCCACGCGTAACGGAAAGCTAAAACAAAGAATTATATCTATAAGGCTATATTTAATAATTATAATTTAATTAATAATATTAACCAACGTTAAAACATTACGTACATTCAGTAGGTATATTGACAAAAAAAACATAAGTTTGAAAGTATGTTTTGAATATTTTTAGAAATTTAATTATTTTTTTTTAATAATAAATAATAATTTATTGCTACACTACAGTATTGGAAAAATACTTATTATGTCAAATATATTTCTTAACCATTTCACCCACTACTAGGTATAGCTCTCATCATTGAACCACAAAAAAGTATACGTGTAGCACTCACCTACGCAGTTCCTTGGTCCAGCACTGAAAGGAACGAAACCAAACGGATGCATTGGCTCAAAGAATCTCTCAGGCCTGAATTTTTCTGGTTCTGTATAAGTCCTGGGATTCCTAGCAGCACCATTGTAGAAAACAATTACAGACGTTCCAGCAGGAGCTACTCGACCATCTAAAACAACAATAGTAAGAATGTCAATTATATGTTTTTTTTCAATAATTTATATATATTATGCGGCGACTCAACACGCATTCCAGAATTCGGCAGAAAGTGGAGAATGGAGTGTCTACACTAGGTTTTCTTTGCCTACCCTACCGTGTACTGTGCTGTGTGTTTGATTTATTGGCCAGTTATAGAGTAGGGGTGCGACTGTAAACGTGACAGGTTGTAGGTTCGATTCCCTCTTGAGAAAACGAGGCAAAGTGCGGCGTTGAGTTTCACCACTTAACACGCAATTCATCAAAGAGTTAGCGTACAATGGGGAATGGAAGTGTCTTAATCGGATCGGAGTGTCTTAGCACTAACTTTTGCCTAACCTGTCACGTGCGGGATACAGCGGAATAGAAGAAAAGAAAAAATAATATAAGTATATTTTTTGGTTTCTGACTGAAATAATCTACAAGAAAAAAATACCGTTAGTAAAATTGCTAACTGTAGTTAAGATAAAATAAATTACTTTTTGCCTGTGAATACTAACCAGATAACTTTAGGTCATTTTGCAGCTGTCTTCCAATTCTAGGAACTGTAGGAATGAATCTTATAGTCTCCTTTATGAACGCTTCAAGATATTTCATGTCATTTAAATCTTGTGTAGTCGCTTGTCTGTTGAAGTCTTTACCAAATATAGCCTTCTGTTCATCTAGAACTTTCTGTTGCTCTTCTGGGTACAATGACATCAGGTACATTGCGTTGCACATCGTCATTGATGTTGTTAAATGCCCCTAAGATAGATAAAATATAAAAACAGATTCACGGCGTTTCTCGCATACAGCAAGGTAGTCAGGGGGAACCTAGTCTTAAGACACTCCGTTGCCCACTTTCCGCCGAATTCTGGAGGCATTGCTTGTCGAGTGGCGAAGAAATGGAAAAATAGAATAGAAATGGAAGAATAGATAAAATATAGTTTATGAAAAATGTACAAATGTATGTTGCAAGCAACGAAACCTTCATTGTAATAATGATGAACTAGAATAAAATTAAAATACGTTAAAAAATATTATATTGTTAATTATTTTCAATTATAAAAATTATGTAATTATATTAATAACTATGAATTAAAAACACTGAATTCGTTCTATGGAATTATTCCTACCTTGAAATTAAAATAAATAGTGAGAAATAAAAATTATAATTACAGTAAATAAGGTTAATGTTATTTCGTCATTAATCATTCTATCCTTTACAGGATCACCGTTAGGCGATATGCTTAATATAAGTCTATCCAACAGGCACCCCCCAGAAAGTTTGTCCTCAATGAAAGTATCATAGTCCATGTCGATATTTTTATTGTTGCTTTTGGTCTCTTCTATTATTTTGTTTAAGATTTTTCTTCTTTTCGCAATTATCTGTAATATGTAAATATTTGTAACAAAATGGGAAATATAATACTGTAACTCATTAATACACAAAAATAGTTGATACCCACGTCTGTACTGTTTTGTCTGATATCTTTAATTATATTCTGCATTTTAGTGTGCAATGGAGTTAATCTAACTAAGTATTTATTATTTCTCCAGTAGGAGAAGTAATTATATGTTATGATCTCAATCATACTGTAAGAGAAAAAAAGAAAGAATATTATCATAGTAAACACTTACTTATAATGTACACTACATTTACAGTATTTTACTCACTCTTTGGTGGATTTAACATATGGCTGCTCACGATTTTTAAGATAATCCATATGAACTCCAAATAGGTTAACTGAAATTATAATGATTTTTATAATGTTATTGTTTATCAGCTTCACGCTGTAACCCGCGCACAGCAGGGTAGGCGGAGAGAACCTAGTGTTAAGACATTCCGTTTTTCACATCGTCGAACTTTTCGAGGCAGCGGCGGAACTCAACGCCGCAACACCAAAGTGACGAAATGAAAATATTTTTTTTTATAAATACTTCATTTTCTCGAGTGGGGATCGAACCCACAACCAGTCGCATTTACAGTCAGTCAAACACTATTAACACAAGGTTAAAGGATGGTACTTACCGGTTAACATATCGAGAATGTACGGTTTTATGTATGTGTATATATTGACAGGACTCTTGCCTTCATAAGAATCTATGATCTCAAAGAGCGAGTCAATATGTTTGCTATAGTCATCAGCAGCTCGTTTCAAACTTTTAAAGTGAAAACTTGGTGTCATCAACTTTCTAATTGTTTTCCACCTTTCTCCTAAAATGTTGATATATTTTATCGAGACATAAAAATTAAATTAAAGTAAATCTTTGTGTGATTTAAAAAAAAACACAATATTTCAAGTCTATATATACTAAAACATCATAAAAACAATTTAAAATATTGTCTATCTATCTTTCTGTTTGTACAAGCTAATCTCTGGAACTGCACAACCCATTTTTATGGGACTTTCACTAAAAGATAAAAGGAGTTGTGGTACACTGTTGGTTCCGAAATATTTACGGGGTCGGGTATCTAGAAATGTTTTTTAATTTGCCAATATCCCGGAAATTGAAAAAAAACTGTGTATACTATGGGTAACATTAATTGAAAATGACGACCTGTATTAAATTATTCATCTCTCACCAATCACCCGAGGTTGGGGGTTCAATTCGGACTCATTTACTTTCACGGTAGACAGCACGTAATATCTGCGCTTACGCATATACGAGATACAACGTAAAGATCTTTTATTCTGAATTAACCACTCTTAATTAGTAAAAAATCGGGCAAAAAATTAAGTCATAATATTATAAAAATATAAAACTAAATAATTAATTATGATAGAATGTTTGAAAATATTATTTTCGGCTAAAATTAAATAAATTAATGTGTATAATATTTTTCTGTTTGTAAATTAAATTTTAGTATATTATTAATTATATTTTTTTGCTTCTATGTCTGAATTCGACATTAAAATACAATAAAATAAAAAAACCGGTCAAGTGCGAGTCGAACTCACTCATCGAGGGTTCCGTACAAATTTCCGGATAGTAGGTCATTGTGAAGTATATATAAATAAATTGACAAACTTAAGTTCGCGGGCGTATGCACGCATTTTGTATGAAATAAAATACAATTATAATTTTGTAATGAATTTTTCTATGAAACACCATTTATTACAATATTTATTGTAAGTTTTAATTTTGTGTCAAATTTCATACAAAATGCAGCAAAAACGATGTATATATATTTTGGTTGTGTTTACTCAGATGATCAATAATCTATTTTTTTTGTACCCTCATACGAGTAGTTGTAAACGATAAACATTTACAATTATATATCTAGTTAGTTTTGCAAGTTCCTCAATTTAATTGAAAAGACAATATTGTCTATTTATATTCTAATACAATCAATTTGGTGTTTGAATTTTATTTAAAAAAATAAAAAAGAGAGAAATATCAGAAATTGAAAAAATTAACAGAAATTTAAACGTAAATATATAAAAGTAGTAAACACTTACTAAACCATGTATTTATGTAATATCTTACCCACAGAAGAAGATACAGAGTTGCCGAAGAATGGTTTCATGGACGCATTTCTCTCTAAAGGTTTTGAAAGTTCAAAATTGTCATTTAGAAGGATCTACAAAAGAGACCCTATGTATTAGTAAAGTTTAATCATTAACAAGTAAACATAAGTTGTGATTTAAATTGCGTACAAATATAAAACATAATACTTACTTATTTTAATTTCATAATTAATTACAAATATTCAATTATTTCTCAATAGGTTAGGTTAGTAAGAAATTTTAAATTATTTCTCAAGTAAATATATAATATATCACCTTAATATCTTCAGGTTCACTAAGCATGAGCCAGTCCTCGGATCCAACAGACACACGGAAATTTTGTTTTCCGTGCCTTTCCCACATTTTAATTAATATTACAGATGCTTCTACAAAAAAATTGCAACGCGTGTTGATTATTGGTTTTACAACTTTAATAATAGATCCTAATTTCATAAATAAATTTATAGGTACTAAATCTATAAATGTGTGTAATGAAATTATAATAAGCTACATCTAGCTACATGTTTTATTACTATATTCCATACTTTATCGTTCAATGTCGATAGCTAGCTACGCGCGGGTTCAAATCCCGCTACGTTAAAACTTTTATATGTTTTCAAAATAAATATAATAAAAAATATGTGTAATTACTATAGTTAAATTAATAAACTTTTAATGAAGAGCTTTATTATAAAAAATAAATTGAAAAATATTTAGGTATCTATATTTTTATTGATTCTAAAGTAATATTACAATATAAATTACTAGGGCAGTTAAAAAGTAATGTATTTATTACTAAAGACATTGCGTTGCACAAAACATTCACAAATGTAATAATACTTTACATAAGTTATATTATTTCTTAATAAACTGAATATTATAAAACTTCAAATATAAATTTAATAATTAATACTAATTTTAAATATTATTACAATTTAGTTTTAACAAATAGAATAATATTAAATCAATATTTTTAAAGTGTTATTCCACACATGGAAATATTTTTTGGAAATATTTAAAAATTTGAACGTAGCGTAGCTCTTTTGTCAAATGATAATTCTAAGAAATTACTATTTGTTAAGAGAGGAAATTGGTAAATATCCCCTACAGAGATCCTATCAATACGAATAAATTACAATGTAACTTGATGATAACGTATGGCTTAGTGAGCACAGAACTTGGACGGCTTACACGAGGCGCAGGTTTAAATTCCGTTGCGTTAATTTTTTTACAAGTTTTGTAAAAAAGTACATTAAACATATTATAATTTATTACCGTCTGCATCGAATCCAATGTCAAAGACATTCCCAATCAAAGGTAAGGGTGTATCACCGGGAAATTCTGAAAGTTTCTTCCATTTGTACCCTCGTTTCTTGACCAAATCTTGGATCAATATTAAAAATATAATGACAACCACTAACAATAAGAAAAACATTTTAATAACAATATATATAACTTCACAAAATTAACTGGATATGTGTAAAAGTTAAAATTTAAAATCTTAAGTGCATGGAATACATCTGAGCACGAAATATATATCTTTTGCTATCGAGCCTTATCGAAATACTACAAGAATTGTTTAAAGACGCGCTAACTTTATATTTGCGGTGCCTTTATTTTATTACGTAATATAGTAAAGGCACGCTACCCTTACCACTTATTTCTTAGTCGGTGTACCTTTATTATTTCCTATTTTCCTTCTAAAATAGTAGTGTATTAAAGTTAATAATTACAAAAATACAGTTAAACCTAACTACATTTTATTATTTTAACCTAAAATTAAAAGATATTTTTTTTAGCGATTTTTTTATTAAAACCAATTTATTTATATTAAATTATTATGACGGTACTATTAGGTATGGTACCAGCACTGATAACCAACGAGCACGAATGATCGGCGCAGCGGTATAAGCCTGAGACTGTAAACTCGACGGGTTATAAGTTCGATTCCTACTCGGGGAAATGAAGTATTAATTATTTTCATTTTCTCGCTTTAGTAACGAGGCAAAGCGTGGATTTGAGTTCTGTCACTCAACACAAGCGATGCCTCCAGAATAAGGCGGAAATAAGCACGAGATTCCCAGGTTCCCTCTGCCTACCCTGCTATGTGCGAGATACAGTGTAAAAATAATGTAAAACCGAATAAATATTTAATATTTTTTTTTATTTTAAATCACCAATAAATATAAGAAAAATATATTTATTTTATTTACAAGATAATTTGTATTCATCGCCTGTACATTGTGTCCACCAGTCGATTAAAATATCTCTTTATTTTTGGTGCATACAATTTTTATGCAATCAAATTAGTACTAGTTTATTTACACAAGTAAATCGCGGTTATGAGTTGATAGTTAAAATTTAAAACATTTTTTTTCTCCTTCTTAGAGCGTTTAAATAAAAGCTTTTTCTAAAAACGATTTTTTACTTTCAATTTATGTGTGTTGAGTATTCCTTATATATTTGTATAAATACTTATGTATTTGAATTGAATGCTTACTTATTATTATCTGTTATATTTTTTGTAATAAGGTTATTTCCCTTTTCTCTTTATTAACTCGCTTTTAATAGGTCGAGTTGTAACTAAGTAATAAAATATATAAGTAAGTAATGTGATAAACGTATGCCAATGTAATTGTTGTGCCATAAAACTTAGCAATTAAATGTAGATTAGATTAAAAAGTAAATTAAATCAGCTTCACTCCCGCATATAGCAGGAACGTCAGAGGAAACCTAGTATTAAGACACTCCGTTCCCCACTTTTCGCTGAATTTTTCGACTGGACTGCGTAAGCATATCGAGTTTGTAGATTACATTAATCTTATTAATGTGTTCTGTATAATATTTTTATACACCCGTATTTAGTTTTTTTAAACCTTAATTTATTTTACTACAAGTAATCTTATTTTTGTCAAAGGTTGTCTGTAAAAGATTGCTTGAAGTAATAAAACCTATAACCGTAATACCAATATTTATGCATAAATTTTATTATTATGAGGTTATTGTTGCCGTTGCTCTTTAAGTCACCTCGCTTATCAAAACACGACGTCTGTAGCTCTCTGCCTAGCAGACGTCGTTGGTAGACAGACATGGATGGATTCACAGGAACCAAATTTAAACTCAGATTTTTTTAATTTGTTCTAATATTTGTTTAACTAACATTTCTCTCAAGTACAAAAATTCTTCAAAAAATATAAAATTTATAATTTTTTATAAGCTTATTATAAACCTATATTATATTTTTCCAAATATTTCCCGAGATTTTATTTTATATGAATTATTTACTACTAATTTTTCTACAACTGAATTGAATATCGGGGTAACGTATTAATAATCTATCTTCTTGAAATATTTTATTTATAACAATGTGAGAATTTACATTAATAATTAATAGTGAGAGACCAGTCGTGGCGCAGGGGTACAAGAGTTTTACTGTGAACTCGACAGGCTGTGAGTTCGATTCTTGCTAGACGAAAGGAAATATTTACTGTTTTCATTTCTTCGCTCTGGCATCGAGACAAAGCGCGGCGTTGAGTTCCGTCATTCAACACTGTCTCTGGAATTCGGCGGAAATTGGATAACTATTTTAAAGAAAGGTTAGTTAAATGTGCTGGTTAAATGCGCCTCTGAGTGTTACTACCTTATTGTCTTACAATAATTCTAATTAATGTAAAGACTAAGATTTTTACATTAATTAGAATTTTCTTATGATAAATATTAATTGTGTATTATATATTAATCTTGTTAAAATATTTCATAAGAAATTGACATATACAGGGTGGAAAAGGCAGCGCTTCTTTTACGACACTGCTGCATATAGGGTAAAATATTTCAAACCCAGAATTAAAAAAAATAATCA
>FASU01006559.1:5589-18896 GCA_001486225.1 Heliconius pardalinus sergestus | reverse complement strand
GTGGTGAACGGAGTTCCTTAGCAGTAGGTTTTGGTCTATTTCTGACAATGGTATCCCCATGAGAAAATCACATAAGTAGGTAGACGTATCACGTATGTGAGCGACAAAGGGACGAATAACTTAATATACCGCCAGCCGATTTCGATGATTCTTTTTCTTATTGGAAAGGATACCCTTTAAGGGTAGTTAGAGAAAGTTTGGTTAGTTTCTGATTATGGGATCCAGTTGAAATTGAAGAAGTCGGTTCTTTTTTGTTAAAAATTATAATTATTTCAACAGGTAGTTCTTCTTCTTCTTCCTGGCATTAATTACCGCTATTGCCAGGGTCTGCCTTCCCAGTCAACTTACTCTACTTTGCATGGTTGTTAACATAACATAAAAACTCTTTATTTCACATCATGATACGCAATAAATGTATAATTCACAAGACTTGAGAATACCTAGTGCTAATTCACTTTGTTTTTGGATCGAACCCACAACCATCGAGCTTACAGTTAGACGTTGTCCCATTTACTTCCTCGAGAATGCAATACCTCGAGAAATCAACGGAAATTAGGGAACAGAAAGGTCTTAATGGGAACGGAGTGTCTAAACACTAGGTTCCCTCCGCCTATCCCTCCATGTGCGAGATACATCGTGAAACTAAAATAAAAATAATACTTTTCTTGTTACAGTTAACAACTGACATCTCTATGACGCGAGGCTACTAAAACTAAGAACACACACAATGTCTTCAAAGGCTATATACGAAGTGACCGGCAAGGACCTCATATCTAGGTAAATTAAAAAAATAATAGCAGGTTCAAATCTGAGCTGTGTATCCCGCATGAAGCAAGGTTAGGAGGGGGAGAGTTTTAAGACCGAGAACTCATCTTCCTTCTTACGAGATCGAGGAGATGATAATATATCGATCCCCCGAGTGGGAGTCGACCCCACAACAGTCGCGCTTACAATCAAATGCTGTTCCACTACCTCATGAAGTATTAATATTTTTTCTGAATACGAGTAGATAAAGGACGTTGAGTTTTCTAGTAACACTAATGCTTTAATGCCCATAGCATTTTCTTTAATATAATTATTTTTATCCTTTTTAATTTGTGTGGCTTTAATATCATTTGATTTTTACGCAAGATAGCTGCCATTGTATAAAATAAAGAAAATGTTATTATTATGTTAAAAAGAACAACTTGAGTTTGTCCCGTTTGTCCATTCCCATTCGGGGGAATAATTATTGTCTAGTAACAAGGCAAAGTGTAACGTTGAGTTTCGCCACTCAACACGCAAAGTTCGGATGGGAATGATTTAACAATAGGTTCCCTCTGCCTTCCCTGCTATATGCGGAATACACAGTGAAGCTAAAAAGTAAAAGATATAATATGTATATATTTTTTCCAGGCACATAGCACCAGGCACAGCGTTGGTGCCATGCCGGTTCGCGGTATTTGAACAAGATACCGTTTGGGAAGACGAACTCGGCAGAAATCCATGGCTTTCCAAAGAGGTGTGTATTTTTTTATGTATTTCTGTGGTATATAAAAATAAAGAATTTTAGGGATTATTTGTTATTTGTCATTGCCGAGTGATGAACTGTGTAACTTAATTGTGTTATTTAAGTAGATTGTAATTGCTGTGCTGCGATAAGAAAAAAAAGTAATATTTTACTTTAATTCTGTTTCTTTTTTTTTGTTTACGTTCTACTTTTACATTCTACACATGTTTTGGCGCCTGCCTCGCAATTGGCCTCCAGTGCTACCAACCGAATTAAGAATGTGTCATGTGTCATACACAATTATTAGATATTTCATGTTGTTTTTGTTGTATAAAGACGAAACCACTTCAACATTGATTTTCAAAAATTCATAAACCAAAAAAAATATTTACAGCAACTGGTGGTGAAGCCCGACCAGCTAATAAAGCGTCGCGGTAAGTTAGGTCTGGTCGGCGTCAACAAGTCCGCCGTGGAGGTGCGAAGATGGATCTCCGAGCACATGGCGAAAGAGCAGAAAATTGGTGCCGCCTCGGGCAAGTTGAGGCGGTTTGTGGTGGAGCCCTTCGTGAGACATGAACCGGTGAGCTAATTGATTGACTAACCCATAGAGTATAAATAGAGTACATATACACACAATAGTCCATAGAAAATATAGAGTAGGGAACGAAGTGTCTTAACACTAGGTTCCCTCCGCCTATCCTGCTATATGCGTGATACAGCGTGAAGCAGAAAAAGAAAAGAAAAACCTATTATCTGTTACAGAATAGAACTTATCGCCGTGTTTTATTTCTATTGATATTTTTATCTTGTTTATTTACTCCAGAATGAAGAGATGTACCTGTGCATCCAATCGGGCAGGAGGTCGGACACCATCATGTTCCACCATCAGGGTGGTGTTGACGTCGGTGATGTTGACGCCCTGGCTGTACGGCTTGACGTGAGTAATTTTTTTTATTGTTCAGTTTTTTTATTATTATTTAAGACGTACTGGGATATTTTATGCAATCCACCCTAGATAGCAAAAAAAAAATTTTTGTAAAAATTCTGTTAGTAATTTTAATTCGAAATTATTACAATGGTTTTTTTGTATTTTATTATATAAAAATAATATTACTTCTATCTTTGTAACAAAAATTAGATATCAATTAAAAAATTAAATGTTTGTTTAGATCCACACGTTTTTTTAACATATGGCTAGATAGGCATTAGGCCCTGTGCCAAAACACTCCGTTCTCTACTCTTCGCCCGAGTTCGAGACATTACGTGTTGAGTGGCAAAAATTATTTCCTCTTAAAAGTATCGAATCCACAATTATTACTTTTACGGTCAGTCGCTGTCCTAACATGAAAAGACGGCCATTAGAGCTTATATATATAATAACTAATTTGTATTTATATTTTATATAAATAATAAATATTATATAAAAAATTGCACTCTTTACTTTACAGTATGAATGTTTAATAATTATATATCGTAGTTATGTGCATTAATGATATTTTTAACAGCATTTAAATAATAAATATAAAATTAATATTTTTATGTTATTCAATAAAGAAAAAGTTCCAAGATCTGGGTAGTCAAAGTGCGACGTTGAGTTATGCCGTTTAACCCGCAATGTTGCCAAAATTGGACGGTTCATGGGGATTTAACACTAGGACACCTCTGCCTACCCTGCTATATGCGGGATATCGCGTGATACTGAAAAAAATATAGTTATAAAATCACGTCTGGGGATTTATGAATTATCATACAAATTGTTTTTTTTTATTAATTAGTTTTATTTCTTTAATTCTATGTTTTTAAGATAAAACGAAACAAAAAAAGCTAATATTAATAATTACACAAAATATTCTTCTCAGACAAAATATAAAAGTTAGTGATGTAACAAATGAATATTCAAATATTTAGTATAACTTCACGCTGTATCCCGCATATGGCAGCTTAGGCAGACAAAAGCCAGTGTTAGGAAGCTCTATTCTCCAATTTTCGCTCATTTTTCGAGGCTTGTTTAGTGGCGGACGATGACGCCGCGCTTCGTCTTGTCATCAGTGTGAGCAAATGAAATTGAAATTAATTCATTTCCGCCAGTAGGAATTGAATCTACAACCGTCGCGTTTATAGTCAGATAGTTATTTTAAATTTAATAAAATTTGTCAATTTCTATTTTTTTATTTTTAGGTACCTGTGGACACTTTCCCCACCGGTGAAGAGATTGACCGCGTTCTGCTTAAAAATATCAAATCAACTACAATTAAGCGGTAAGTTTATATTGAAATGTAAACTTACCTTATTTTTTGACATGACACCTCGTATGCCACATGACGCTTTAGTATTCGACGTGTGCTGGTTCAATTCCCATTCATAAGATGAAGTTTATTAATAATTTATTTTTTCCCAAAACCTTAAAAATTGTGACACAAACTAAAATAAAAACACTATTTTTTTTCTTTTTTTTCAGTATTTTAACGACATTCATCTTATCCCTATACCGTGTTTTCGTCGATCTATACTTCACATACATGGAAATAAACCCCATAGTGATAACGAACGAGAGGATCTATCTACTAGATATGGCCGCTAAGCTGGATCAGACCGCGGATTTCATATGCGCAAAGAACTGGGGGGAGGTTACCTTCCCTCCCCCCTTTGGCAGGGATGCGTATCCGGAGGAGGCGCATATAGCCGATTTGGATGCGAAGAGTGGAGCCAGCTTGAAGGTAGTTAAAGTCTTTTTTTTTATTAGATTTTTTTTTAGCGTCACCTGTATCCCACAGGGTAGCCAGAGGGAACCTAGTGTTAAGACACTCCGTTTCCTAGTTTCTTGCGTAGGCAAAACGCGTCGCTGTGTTGTCGCTTATACCGAGGTTCAATGCAGGTGATATTAAATAATTAATATGTAAATTTGTAATTTTTTTTACAGTTAACGGTGTTAAACCACTCCGGTCGTATCTGGACGATGGTAGCCGGCGGTGGCGCATCAGTGGTATATGCCGACACAGTGTGCGCCCTCGGCGGCGCTTCGGAGCTGGCCAACTATGGGGAATATTCCGGAGCACCGAGTGAGGGCCAGACCAAGGACTACGCCAGGACTGTGTTTAGTCTCATGTGTAGGGACAAACATCCTAAGGGGAAGGTATTTATGACCTTTTTTTATATATATAATATAGTAGGGTTGAAGAGTTGTGGTTGCTGTGAAGTTAATTTATTTCTTTTTCTTATTTTTGAGTATTTTACACAATGCGCAAAAGTTCAGAAAACCTAACTTCGGAGACCACGACTCGTCAACCTTGCTGTGGGGTATGTGGAAGGAACTTTAGTGTTAGTGAATATTCCTGGGCTCTCAGCAAATGGCAGACTAAAGAATAGAAAACGAAAAAAGAGTAAACATCCTGAAGGAGATAAAGGAGAAAAATTAAATTTAAATAATTTATGATAAGTACTGTAGATAAATTACTTTAAAATGGTAACCATATGAAAAAGTCTTGTTTTTTTCTATCCACAGGTACTCATCATCGGCGGCGGTATAGCCAACTTTACGAACGTAGCGGACACATTCCGCGGTATTATAACTGCCATCGAGATGTATAAAGACGCGTTAATACAATACAATGTGACGATATTTGTGAGGCGAGGCGGACCTAACTACCAAGAGGGTTTGAGGTAGGTTCCCGGTTAAGGTATTTTTTTATGCATTATATGTTAAAATCCTTGCTACGTATATGATGAATGTTGGCGTGGATGGATGTTTGTATCACTCTCGGGCAAAAATTATTACGCGGATTTTATTTAAACTTTGTGAGTTGTTCACACAGGCTACATTTGATGTAAATATCTTGTATAATCTGGCTAAAATATTATAATAAATTTGACAAAGCCCAGTTAGTGTTGTAACATGTAAAAGAGAAAAATGTATAATTGATGATAAGATTTTTTTTTAAAATTTCAATTACTGCTTTGCATAAAATTTTTATATGAATTTGTTTTTTCTGTACTTTCTTATCTTTTAAGATTTATCATTGACATTTAACTTAATGTTAAGACATTCCGTCCAATGAGTGGCGCATTGTGACACTCATTCATCTACCATATCTTTAAATACGCAATTGTTACCCGCATTTTACAGGCAAATGCGTGAAGTGGGCCACCGTCTCCGCATCCCTATGTACGTGTTTGGGCCCGAGGCGAGCATGACGGGCGTAGTGCGCCTCGCGCTTGGACACGCCGACATACCGCAAGATCACCAGCTCGACTACGCGCCCAAGCGACTGCCCAAGCCCGAGGAGACGGTGAGTGGAGAGATGGGGGGGAAGTCGAGGGGGAGGGAGTTTCACGCCAATATACCGCCCGTACATAATACATACATTTTTGGTTCGGAGTATTTTTTTTTAATTTTAAAGATTTTTACAATTAATTAAATACATTATGTGGATTTTCTTTATTTAAATTGCATATTGAAATTATAAATACGAATCGGAATTTTAACTTCCTATCTCATTATTTCTTTCATATTTCGAAGTTTAACCTAAATTAGTTACTTTTGAAAACCAAACGGATCTAATCGACAATTTTTTTACAGGAATCACCAACAATCGACATTCCAGAGCTGACACCGTCCCTCCTAGACCTCGTGTGTTCTCAGGCACCAACCCGCACCGACCTCGGTCAAGCGTTATCCACATCGCGACCACTATTCTCCGACAGAACTAAAGCTATTGTGTGGGGTATGCAGAATAGGGCTATACAGGTTGGTCTAGTTTAAATATATATTGTTTCTATTTCTAGATTATTATCACGCTGTATCCCGCATAAAGTGACGAAGACAGAGAAAATGTAGTATTAAGACCCTCCGTACCTCATTTTCCGCCCAATTTTCAATATATTGTGTGTTGAGTGGTGAAATTCAACGTCGTGATTTGTCTTGTTACAACCACAATATACTAATATTTTTGTATATTATTTGTATATGTGATTGAGAATTTAGTGATAAAATTTTCCGTTCTTCACTGTCTGTCCGATATATATAACACATGTTGAGTGATGGTTTGTTCAGTTCCGCTACTCAACACGCAATTCCTTAAGAGTTCGGCGGAAAATGAGGAACGGAGGGTCTCAAAATGAAGGTTCGATACATGGTTCAGAAACAGCGTGAAACTACAAACATACGTTTTTCTCTTGAACAACATTCTGAAAACGGTTTTCCATAGTAGTAGGATAGGCACTACTATTAAGTCACTCCATTCCTCCACACACCGCCCAATTATCGACACATTGTATGTTGTGTGGCGGAACTCAACGCCTCGTTTTGCCTATAATATTACTGTATTTATATTTTTTATTGTATTTTCCAGGGAATGTTAGATTTCGACTATATATGCAGGCGTGCAGAACCGTCAGTTGTGGCCATAGTATATCCATTCACAGCGGATCACAAACAAAAATATTATTTTGGCAACAAAGAAGTTTTTATACCGGGTAATTTCGTTTTTTAATATTTATTTTAATGTATAAAGGGGTAGCTACAAAGAAATATTATATTTTCTTTTATCTTTAATTTTAGATACATATCATTGTAATTGTTTATTATTAAAGAAGAGAAATTAATATGAATATGGTTTATTTTTATTATTATTCTCCCTAATGGGATTAAATTAATAATGAATTATCTTTTTTTTTAGTGTTCAGCGATATGGACGTGGCTATGAGGAAACATCAAGAGGCAACCGTTTTGGTTAACTTTGCATCCCTACGTTCAGCCTTTGATAGTACTATACAGGTATAAAAAATAAATAAATTACTTATTTTAACAGGGTATGGAGAGGAAACCTATTGTTATTACATTCCGTTTCCCATTTGTCGCCAAATTCTCGTGTCGAGTGCATAAAGACATTTCGTGTTGAGTGGCAGAACTCAACGCCGCGTATAAACCCGTTAACACAGCGAGAAATTAAAATATTTATTTCAATCCCTGAGTGGGAATCGAACCCACAAACGTCGTGCTTACACTCCAGCGTATTCATCTTTATAATATTAGTATAAATATCAACTTTAACACTCTCAAGCAAAAAAGAGTGCTATAAGTTTGACCTGCATGTCTGTCTGTGATACCGTAGTTCTCAAATGAATAAACCAATTTGAATGTGGTTTTTTATTGAATCCTATGTTCATCGCGATGATTTTAACTTTTTTTAAAATCAGATTGGCAGCAGCATACAAGCACTTTGCCAAGCAGAGGTAGCTGTATATTTGATCGGGGGATTTTTTCTTTTTAATTATATTTTTGTTATTATTTCTTAAAGGCAATGCAACACCCACAAATCAATACTATAGTGATCATAGCTGAGGGTATTCCGGAGAATATGACGAGGAAAATAATTAAACTGGCAGATGCTAGAGGGGTATGTTTTTTTCTGAATTGAGTGGTGAAACCTAATGCCGCTTACTAAGTAAGGCAATGAAATCATTTCCCCATTGCAGATCAAGTGAGCGTTGCAGATCAAGTCTAGTTTACAATAAGACAATGTCTCATTTGAAGGTAGCGGAATTTCAACCCTCACTTTGTCCTAACAACATGAGCAAAAATAAATGCTAGGAACACTTCTGTGAACTTTGTAACTTTCCATTTTAGAGATTGTGTGCGGAACACAATACCGCGCCTTGCCGAAGAATAGTAGGAAAAAATATTTTTAAGTAATGTCTATCTCATTTACAAAGTTATTGCAGAAAGAATATATATTATTTGTTTTTTCTTTTTGTATTTTTAGGTAAACATAATAGGTCCGGCCACTGTGGGTGGAATAAAACCAGGGTGTTTCAAAATAGGCAACACGGCGGGCATGATTGATAACATCATTGATAGCAAACTGTACAGGCCTGGCAGGTGAGTTTTTATTTTATTTATTTTTTACTTTTTGTCCATTAAAATATTTTTCTGAAGGAATCTGGGAGCCTTAGGACTTTCGTTCTCTACTTTACGCCAAATTCTTGAGGCATTGCGTGTTAAATGGCGAAACTCAGCTTCCCGCTTTGCCTCGTTACCAGGGCGAGCAAATGAAAATATTAAATATTTAATTCCCCGAGTGAATCGAAACCACATTTTTCACGTTTACAGTTGCACTCTTGTGCCCTGCACCATCACGACTGGCCTCTCAACTTTTTTTTATTTTTTATAATTCTATTTTTCGTAATAAAGAATTCTATTTTAAACTAATAGTTCTATTTATTTTTCCAGTGTGGCCTACGTTTCCCGTTCCGGAGGTATGAGCAACGAACTAAACAACATACTGTCCAAACACGCGGACGGCGTCTGTGAAGGAGTCGCCATAGGTGGAGATAGATATCCAGGAACGACGTTTGTTGATCACTTGCTCAGGTATTGACACATTTCTCTATTTTAGTGTTCTCGGTTTTTCTTTTTTTTCAGTTTTACGCTTTATCCTGCACATAGCAAAGTAGGCAGAAGGGACATGGCAATCTGCAGTAAAGACACTCTGTTCCCTATTGAGACATTCCGTTTCCCATTTTGCACCGAATTTCCACGACACTACGTGTTGATGGTACCGAATTTGACGCTGCGCTTTATCTTGTTACCAGAAATTAAAATATTAAATAATTATTTCTTCAAGAAGGAATTTAACCCCCAACCACACGACCGGCCACTCTTACAGC
Organism: Heliconius pardalinus sergestus; assembly: GCA_001486225.1. Classification (NCBI taxonomy): domain Eukaryota; kingdom Metazoa; phylum Arthropoda; class Insecta; order Lepidoptera; family Nymphalidae; genus Heliconius; species Heliconius pardalinus. The sequence goes on along the minus strand of FASU01006559.1, from coordinate 9,742 downwards.
CGCTCGAACGGCCTCATTGTAATTTTTTTGTATTAATATTTGTATTGTTTTGCCCTTTTTGTAGATATGAAGCGGATCCCAATATCAAAATGATAGTTCTGTTAGGCGAAGTGGGCGGCGTCGAAGAATACCACGTGTGTAGAATGATAAGAGATAAGAAACTCACTAAGCCGCTGGTTGCATGGTGTATTGGTACTTGCTCAGGTAATTGTTTAGTTTTTTTTACGATTTTTTGTTGTTTTTTTTTCAAATATAATTTGTAGGGTAGTGGGAGAATTTAGTGTTAAACATTATGTTTTCTACGTTTTTTTTAAATATATTAAGAGCAAGAAAATTTATATAATTTAAATATTAAATTTTCCCCGGACTTCCGACACTCGACACGCAATGTCTCGAGAGTTCAGCAGTCCATGGGGAACGGACTGTCTTAACACTAGGTTCCCTCTGAACTAAACTGACTTCCCTTATTTTCCAGACATGTTCACATCAGAAGTACAGTTTGGTCACGCGGGCTCGCTCGCCGGCTCTGCCTTAGAGAAGGCAGTTGCTAAGAACGCAGCCCTAGCTGCCCACGGGGCGACCGTGCCCGAGTCGTTTGATAGCTTAGGGGAGGCTGTGCAGATGGTGAGTGGTTTATGTGGATTAAGGGGGAGTTTTTTAGGGTTTATAGGAAGAGTAGACAAAGCTTATGGGGATTTATAAGTATTAATGGAGTTTAATCAACTTGACTTAGTGAAGGCAGTGGCCAAGAACGCAACCCTAGGCCCTAGCTGCAAACGGAGCCACTTTGCCCAACCCCAAATCATTTGATAGCCCAGTTTATATTCATTCTTTGGAAAAAAGGGAGAATGTGGCTATCCAAGAAGTAATTTTATGTAAATATATGTTGATTATATTGAATTTTTTGAAAAAATAAAAACGAAATAAAAGATTGATGCAGTAAGTTTTATTAATATTAATCTAAGCGCTTCTTTATATTTTTAGCCTTAAATATTATATATTTCAAAATATAAAGATTATTTTAAAAAAATGTTATTTTGCCAATAATTTGGCCTCCCTACGAATTTTAATAACAAAAAATTAAGGAATAAAAAGATACTCAAAACGGCCTGTGTAAATTAAAGTCCAGAACCTTTGGCAATTTGTTTTAACTAAATTGTAGTTTGAGAATTTATTACGTTAGCACTAGTGTAGTGTTTAGGGCTACTGTTAAAACATTTGCCGAAAAGATTTTCATTTCGTCCATCTACAAAAAAATCAACGCATATCATTTTTTTTAGGTTTACAAGAAATTGGTGGCAGAAGGAAAAATCATTGAAAAGGAAGAAGTAGAGCCGCCCAAAGTGCCCATGGACTACGACTGGGCTAGAGTAAGTTATATTAATACATATCAATAATATTTTATTGACAAATTGCGGCGTTGGGTTCCGCTACTCAACACTTGAATTCAGGCGGAAATTGGAGAACAAGTTGTCTTAATTCTAGGTTCCCTCTGCCGATACTGCTAATATGCAGAATACAACGTGAAGTTGAAAAAAACATTTTAAAGACAATATACAATGGTTATCGATTTCATTTATGCTATAAGAAAAAATATACAATTTTCAAATACTATGTATTTGAAATTTTATTATGAAAAAGTCTATATTTATTGCTATTTTATTAAATTAATAATATTATCATTTTGTGTTTATTTTTACAGAAACTAGGCATAATTCGTAAACCAGCTGCGTTTATAAGCACTATTTGTGATGAAAGAGGTCAGGAACTGAGCTACTGTGGTGTACCCATAAGTGCAGTGTTAGAAAGACAATTGGGCGTCGGCGGTACCATTAGTTTATTGTGGTGAGCTACTTACTACGTTTATTTTCATTGATTTCAGTTAATTTTATTTGAATATGATCTATTTTGTTTGCTTATCGAAAATGTTGGTTGGTATCAGCAAATCAGTTTCTTGTTATTGTTGATAAATTATTATTAAAAAATATCATTAAACTATAACTTATACATGGGGTACTAATTATAAGGTGATCGATCTAATTAAATTTGATTTAGTGTGGCTTATGTTATGAGCCTGCGCTATGACTTACCTCCATTTCCAATTTACTTTCTTTTAATTTACTTACACTTCATTCCCTTTAAATTGATTTAGCCTGACTTGACTTTTCTTGATTGATACAACTATTTCCATTCCACACAGGTTCCAACGCGAACTCCCCGACTGGGCGTGCAAGTTCTTCGAGCTGGTCGTGATTGTGACTGCGGATCACGGGCCCGCGGTGTCAGGGGCCCACAACACCATGGTCACCGCCAGGGCCGGGAAGGACCTCATCTCCTCTATCGTTAGCGGACTGTTGACTATTGTGAGTGTCTCTTATATAAGTAATAGTGGTCCGCTCGCGGGTTTGCCCGCTTGGACTGTATGATTTATAGCTGTGTTTATATACATATATATATTTGGTGTTTTAGGGAGATCGTTTCGGCGGAGCCCTAGATAAGGCAGCGCAAGATTTCTGCGATGCATACGACAAAGGGCAACATCCGCAGGAGTTTGTCAACGAGAAGAGAGCTAGAGGGGAACTTATCATGGGAATAGGGCATAGGTGATAATATTTTGTTTATAAATTCGAAATTTTCGATGCATTGAGTTGATGCAAAGGAGTGTGGGGAGAACTCAGTGCCGCACTTTGTATGTATTCCAGTAATTACCACCACTAATTTGTGTCGCAGAAATTAACTTAATTTTATCCTATAAATTATTAATACTGCTTAGTAATTCATAAGTTACTACAACTGATTTTCAATCTGTTTGATTCCCGTCCAGGGTAAAATCAATAAATAACCCTGACTCCCGAGTCCGGGAGCTAAAGGCGTATGTGACGGCGCGTTGGCCCGCCTGGCCGGTCACACGGTACGCGCTCGACGTGGAGGCCATCACCACCAGGAAGAAGCCCAACCTGATCCTCAACGTGGACGGTATCGTGGCCGCCGCCATGGTGGACCTGTTCCGACATTGTCAACTGTTCACGCAGTGAGTATCGGTTATCACGTATATAGCAAGGCAGAGAGAATGTAATGACTCAAATGAATGAATGAGCTTAAAATGAATTTGATTTTTTTTATCGTGGTGAAAATATTTATTTTTATAAATTACTAAAATCGTTCTCCTCCTCTTGTTCTATTCCACACGTTATCTGCTGAAAGACAGGAACTAGTAATTCATTTAATCTACTAAGGCTGGAATATAACTGTTATTTTTTTTCATAAAATACTTTTTCTAATAACTTTGAATCTTGCACTTACAAGTATTCTTATTTCTTTTATTTAACAATTTTATCACAAAAAATTTTGTAAATGATCATATGTTTCTGTTACAAGCTATATTGTAAGGTATCACCTAGTATCTTAGTAATAAGATACTCCGTTCTTCACTTTGTGTTGCGTGTTGAGCGGAACTCAACGCCGCGTTTTTGCGTACAAATAAATAATGAGTCTTTCCTTCCACTTTTCAGGGAGGAGGGTAACAACTATATCAACATTGGTTCTATAAACGCGCTCTTTGTACTGGGACGCACGATCGGACACATCGGGCACTACCTGGACCAGAAGCGCCTGAAACAACCCCTGTACCGCCACCCCTGGGACGACATCACCTACATGTCACCCCTTAACTAGGGAACCTTCTGGAAACTATATGGAAATGTGGTTGTTGTGGAATGTTCTAGAACACTTTTGTACCCCCAATCCTTAGACTACTTGAAGGCAATAGAAACCAGTAGAACATTCTAGAAAATATATAGAAGTCCTTAGTGTTCTGGAACGCCCGAAACTAACCGATATACACCTGAACTAATAAACCTTCTTGAAACTAAAGAAAGGCGGTGTAATTTTTTAGAACGTCATCTAGATCACCACCCCTTGAACTAGATCCCCATGTTTAGAAGAACCTTTTACTTAACTATAGAAAGCGGTAGAACATTCTAGAACGTTGCAGAAGTGACGATAGATGGCGCTCTTAGCGTAGGTAAAGACTAATTGATAAATAGAAGCGAATTGAGATTTTTTTGTTGTACCTCCAATATTCTTTTATAGAATTGCATTATTTTGTCTAATTCTTGTTTCATACTTTGTTGATATTTAATCCACAACTTAA
>FASU01006546.1:0-16214 GCA_001486225.1 Heliconius pardalinus sergestus | reverse complement strand
TGCAGAATAAAACTTGACTTTTCTGTCAGCAAACTGTCACTGAGTCAATTATTTATTGGAACTTTTTAAAGCCTTTTTATAGGATTTATACACAATAATATGTCTCATTGGTATGTAAAGTATTAGTATTTTTAATAGTGAATTGCAGTTAATTTTCTTTATATAAGATATTTTCTTTTCGACCACCAAAGCACATTTGATATTATAGGTACTTTTATTTGTATTTTTTTGTTCAATTTGGAGAGTAGGATAATCATCACACCTGAGTTAGTACTTACATACTTTATATAATTTCTTACGATATCTATTTTTTAAAGATCAACGTCTGACATAAAAGATTTTTTATTGTATGAGTATAACATTTCAATGTAGTAGGTAACAGTAAAAGACGTGTCGCTCACCCTTCAGAGGTTCGAAAAAAAAATAAATTGTAAATATACATTATAGATTATATAATGATTATATAATATACATATAGATTGCATATAACAGGGTGAAAAAGCACCTAATACCAAAACACTCTAATCTCCATTTTTAGTAGAGATGCAATCCTCAACTTCGCGTTTTGTCGTTGCCAGAGCGGGTAAATGAAAATAATTTATTTCTCCGAGTGGGAAACGAACCCACGACTATCCCATATGCATTCAGACTATGGCTGTTCCAGTCTGCCGCAATGGGCACCTTATTTAATTTGTTTTATATACATAAACTATTTTTTTGGTCCAGTTGCTCGCAATGCAGTTTCACAGCGCAATTCGAAAGCGCCCTTATAATGCATCGACAGCTTCACCACGAGCGACCCGCAGATGTGGACTTCAAATCGAACATCACTCAAGTATTGTACAACTGCATTATTTTATTTCGATACTTTACCCCTGAAGAAACGATTATTTTTTTTTATTGTTTTCATTTCTCCGCCTTTGTAGATAGCGTAGCGTTGAACGCCATCACTTAACACACAATGTCTTGAAAATTGGGCGATGCGTAGGAAATGGAGTGTTTTTACACTACTTCCCGTTTTTTTAAATACTTAGAGTGGAGATCAGCATGTTTTAGCTGCCGGTCCTCTAAGCTAAAACACCGGGCTAAAAATATTTTTATGATATTCTTCTCCACATTTTTTTATTTCTGTGTCAGGAAAAATCGAAGACCATCCGCACACCAGCTTTCGAAAATCTTTTTCAGAAAACACACGAAAGTAAGAGTAAACGTAAGTTATTTGAATATAATGTATACTAGTGATGTCATTCCTTTCTTTATTTTTGCCATAAAAAAATCACAATATACGAAATTAATAAAATTAAAAAAAAACCGTTTTCGGATCCGATGCAAAATTGATGTATTTACTAGAAAACCAATCTATCGAGAAAAAACTACGATAACAATATAATTTTTCTATAATTTATGTTAAATAGTGGGAAGAACTTCGTCTGCTACACGTTTATTTGAAAAGCTTCGAGCGCGCATCTATCGCAGTAAGATGTTCGTGCATCCTGAGGAGGATCATTTTAATGTTAGTTTTAAATGTTATGCTGTTTTTTTACGAATTTTCCGCATATAGCAGGTTGGACAGAGAAAATCCAGTGTGAAGACACTCCGTTCTTTCCTTAACGCCCATTTTACAGGAAGAGGCATGCAGGCAGATCGCAGATCGTTTTGGAAATATAAATAGGAACTCAGGTTCCGAGCTCAGTCAGAAATATTATTTTTTCTTTTTTTCTATTTATTCTACAAAATAAAACAAACGGCTAGATATTCTATTAAGTTTATTTTTATCAATAATTTTAGGATTTATCAGGTCAAAGCGAGTGTACATCTAAAGCTCTTAAGGGTTTAGATTCTAATGTCAGCGCGGGAATAAAACTACCGCGTAAGGAGAGTTACGGATGCCATTTGTGTTCTTTTGATGCTGATCGGTTAGTTTTTCTTTTAATTATATTTTTTTTAGTCTCCCACGTCGTAGATTCCGCATATAGCGGTTTAGGCAGCGGAGGCAAATGTTTTTCGCATGTGACTGTAATCACTTTTCTTTTTATTATTTTTATACAAGTCAAAAACGACCTGCAAGTTTTGGGTGTGGGTAGTTCTTTGGTTCTTACAAGTGGTTCAATATCAGATTTTTTTATTTTATTACAAAGTTACTTAGTTACAGCTCGACTAAAACACCGATACAATTTTTGAAAAAAAATAAAAATATTAAGATAAAAAATTTTTTAAGCATAATGTTGGTTAATATATGTATATTTAAAATTTTGCTTTTCAGTATAACAGTTTTAGATCGACATCTCTTAAGCGATCATAAAATCGGTTTAGAAAACCTACTGAAACTAGTGATGTCCAAAACCAAAGATGGTTTATCAGATGAAAATTCTGCACAAATGTATGGTATACGAGAACCCTATTATAAACACATGGACGAATCTATGGAAAATGGCGAATTTATTATAGAAACTGTAGCACCAAAAATTAAAATTCTTAAACACACAGCTAGCAACACTGATTTAAAATGGACGGATATAGTAGATTCAATAAAAGATCCAATAGAGAAAGATAAAAATGTATTATTGTCTAAAATAGAAATACTAAATGAATGTATGTGCAAATTTGTTGATTCTTCGAATACTTTGAAGAAGGTTTTGACGAAGGAGCTCGATCAAAAGACGTTGAATCGGTCTGATTTTGGGCTAGCAATAGGGGAGTGAGTGCTTTTTTATTAATAGTACCTTTTTTTTTTAGTTTCATGCTGTATCCCGCACATAGCAGGCAACAGCAGCAGGGTAGGTAGAGAGAATCTGGAAATCTAGTGTTAAAACACTCCGTTCCCATTAAGACTTCTGTTCCTTACTTTCCACAGAATACTGGAGGCATAACGTATTGGGAGGCTAAATTCAACGCCGAACAGAACAGAATTTAATTGTATATTTTATTTTGATAATATCAACAGTATGACTTTATTATGTAATGTTGACTAGCAAATAACGATCGCGCCGCCTTGGAAATGATCTAATAGATTATTTAATATTGTTTTTCAGTTTATAATTGTGCGATTAAGATATAGTTAATTTAAAAATAATATTATTATATATACTCGTATGATATTAAAATTTAAATTGTTTTATAGTCATGATTCACCAAGAGATTGGGAGCGTGCGCATAGTGAGAAATTGGAAAGATGTAAGCCAAAACATCCAGAGAATAGGTAAAATATGTAATTATTTGTTAAAGTTTTATAAAAAAACAGATACCTGCAGCATTATGCAACAGGATCTTAGACCATTTTGATTGAAAAAACTTATCCTAACATGATTAATACGATTTGTGATAATTTGAAGTAAACAGTATATTTTATTCTTTTTAGGAGTGAAAAAACAAAGTGTTCTTCAGAAAGTTTTTATTTTTGAACACACTTTAAAGAATTGTTTTAGGTATTTAAATAAAGATATTGAGATTTATATATTGAGTTTCATTAACATTTTCCCATGGTATCCCCAATTTTTATCCAATCTTGTGAACGAACCAGTTTTAAATTTTCTAGTACCTCACTGATCGAATTTCTTACGACAGTTGCTACAGTATTCAACATTTAATCGTGGCTGGTAATGGCAACACGTATGCAAACATTCGTCATTTAAACGATGGCAACATTCGGAATCTCCACTTGACATTTTAAAATTCTGACAATTACAACTTAATGTTGCTATACCTTCATTATTATGACATACTTTTCCAGTTTTTACGACTGGTAGGACTCGAGGGCCATTTCTTATTAAAGGCCTATTATTTTCTGCTTTATCTATTTTTTTAACATTTGCAAACATTCTATTTACTTCTTCGATAGCGTCTTTTGAAGTTGTCTTCTGTTTTAGACTGTTCTTTAGTTCATCTAACTTCATTTGTGGAATCGACGATGATTTATGCTTAAACAAAGCTACGGAAGTTTTCATTTCTGGTTGACAATTGATAATGGAGCATTTACAGTTATTACTATTTATGGCATCCTCAATAATAGAATAGTTAAAAATCTTGCTAACACTTAACTTGGGAACATTCCTCTCAGTATTTACGCAAGCATCTTTTAGTATTATCGTTTTGTTTTTATCTTTTTTTGTAACAGATTGTTTTTTATTTTGGAATTCATTTAGGACTTCATTTAATAAACTTAGACCTTTAGTTACATCTGATTGCGAAGTTTGAACATTCTTAGCCAAGATTGTTTCTTTTGTATCCTTTGAAAGTTCAAGATTTTCTATACTTTGATTGTAATTTTTACGACAAATAGGACAAGTTTTAGACTTTCGTCTACAACATTCAATATATTTTGTGTCTTCTTTTGATGCATTTCTGTTTAAACAAACTGAACAGACGAAACGATTAGTGTTGTGTTTATATTTATCCTTGTCCATAGTTAGTTTTCGTCTTTTATTAGTTTTTCGTTTATAGGTAACTATGTCTATATGAATAGTTTTATATTTTGAGTTAGATATCATGTGAGTGATGATGATTCTGCAAAAAAATTCTTATTAGACATTTTTAAGTTCTAAATTGACTGTAGACTTAACATTCTGGTAAATATCAAGTTAATTTTCGATTGTGTAAATTGCACGCCATGGTTGCAAGCTTAAATATATATAAGATATATTGTCAATTAAATATTAAAAATAATTTAGAAGCAGTCTTGACAACGCACTTCTGAGTTAAATATGAATTGTTGCTGATATTTTTATAAGTAAATAATTGTTTTATACAAGATACTTACTAAAGTCCAATTCATTATAATGTAGAGTAAAAAAATAAAAAATAAAGTAATTAATAAGCATATAAAATAATATTAATAATTGGCATAACAAAATATACTTGTCACATTGACATCGAAGACGAATAATCCTTGTTTATTCTTCTCTTTCACAAGATGAAGACGATTGTTGTTATTTTGAAAAATATATAATAAATGTGTTTGTTATATCTTTAAAAAATACATAGGTATTATAAAATATATTGTAAATTAATAAAAATATATTTAAATAAATTCATTACAAATAAAACCTCTATATCTCACAACCTGCCAAAAGTAGTGTCAAAATTCAAAAAAGAATAATAAAGTTGATGTCACAAAACTAAAATTTTCGACTTCACATAAAAAATGTAAAGAAATTTAAAGTAATACCAACAAAATAATTTAAAAGAGAATCCATTAAAAATGAATAAGCAGTTAAAAAGTATGATAAATAAGAAGAAATGAAAGATACTAAAGGTGTTAATGTAAATCGAGATGTAAGATACGTTTATATACAGGATACATATAACAAGGATTCGTTTGGAGCAAGCGATTTAAGCGCTAACGATTTTGGTTGTCAATTTAATAGTAAAAAAGATCATTTGGTATGTACATGTAAAAAAATAAAAAGAAAAGAAGCTGGATACTTTGCATCTCGACAAGTATTTAGGTCTCAGAGGTTTTTTGACACAAACGACTTTCCTGAATTACGAGTGGGAGGTGTTAAAACAGTATACAGGAGAAGAGTGAAAAAAATATATTTACCTGAAACTGAGGACAAGGGTGTGGGTTCATCAGATTTATCCTATTTGCGTAGTAAGTAAATTAAAATATAAAAAAATAATATACAAAAAATAAATAACTTTAAATTTTTATGTTTTATAAATTTTGTAGGAAGAAAACGTTGGATTGATAATTATTATGAGTTAAAAACGACATCATCTAAGTGCGTAGGGGGAATAATGGAAGAAATGAAAGCTTCCATAATCAGCAAGAAATTATCTCCAATAATTCAAACAATAAGTATCTCTACGAGTCCCACTAATATAATTATCGAGAAGAATGACAATACTAGTAGTTTTGACAAAATACAAGATATTCAGTATCAAGAAAAGAAAAAGATATCGATTCCAGAAGCTCCAACATTGATATTAAAAACAAATGATAATACAAATATACCATTGTCGAAAGACAATAAAATAACATCAACAACAATAATGACGATTGATGACAGCAAAAACTTTTCTTCAGATTCTTTTGAACAACATGTACACAATTTAGAGAATCCTAGCTATGATAAGCAAAGCAAAACATCTCTTGCTATTATAGAAAATAAATTAGAACGGGAATATCGAAAAATATTTTCTACCAGTAGTAAAACACGTGAAAAACCTGTTACTGATCGTAAAAGTTCAATTTTAAAGAGACGGTTTATGGCTTTGACTCGTTTAGGTAAAAAAGAGAATAAAAACAATTCAAATATAATGAAAATTTCAAGCAAAAGCAGTGTAACAAGTAAAAGAGATGTTTCTATTGCATCTGATCCGCCATCGCTAGAAGCTCGATCTTATTCCAATACTAAAATATATAGCTCAAGCCAGTCTGATCTACTTGCATATAAGAAAGATATAACTACAAATAAAATAACCGATAAATTGTCAACTGAGATTGTCGATAGTGATTGTCGAGATGTGAAGGACATGTTTAAATTATGGGGTAAGAAATTCAATTTAGAAGAAAGTAATAAAGAATCGTCACCAGAAAATTCGACTACTATAACAAAGAAACAAAAGAAGAAAGTAGAGCTTGTATTACCAAAAAAGGAAGAATTACAAAAAGAGAAGAAAGAAGGAAAACGGTTTTCATTTTTCCGAAGAAAAAGCAAAGACAAATCAAAGCCTTTCAAATCGAAAAAAGGAATTACAGCTGGAAGATGCGAAGTGGGTGATGGTTTAATGATAAAAATAGGAGCACCAACTGAATACAATATGAATGAATCCACAAAAAGGTTTGAAGGTGTGCCAGAATGTGATGTGTTAAGGAAAGCGTGGTTTCGGAGATACTTACATGATAGAATTGATTCACAAAACAGTGTCCAAATTAGATGGAATAACAACATGTACGGTACTAGCAGCAGTACAGTGTTTGAGCTGATAGATTGCATTTATAAAAATACAGGCTTCGTCTTTAAGTCTAGAAGTCACGTGACCACCAGAGATTCATCTCAATATTCGTATAGAAACCCTCAAGTTAATTTTCTACAACAAAGCGTACAAGCTTGGATGATACCTACTATTACGGGTGATCAACCACAATCCACAACTAAAAAAAAAAGTATTGAAGTAACTATATCTAATCAAAGATGGCTTGTAGACAAATCTAAAGCATTCTCTCAACACATTGAGTTGATTTTGCATACCGATGTACAGAATAAAGCAATAAGTTCGGAATATATTGTAATAGATATACCCGATGGTTATTTTTCGGAGAGCAGTGATGATAAGAGAGATCAAACAAGTGATGAACTAGTCTATAATGTCATTGAATATGACATGCCAAATTTAAAATCATTTTCACAAAATAAGGGTCAAGGGCGGAAAATAGAAAATAGTGTTATACAAGATATACCGGTAAAATACGATAAAAATATAGCTGCAAATGTTTTTGAAAAAGCTATGAAGGGCCCGTGTTTTCAAAGAGATGTGGTTATTCAAGGCAGTGACGTTGGTTTTCCACGACGGTGTGATGTTATTGGTGTTGGAATCATCACGCAGCGAGATTTACGAAAACCTATGTAAGACAGTTATTTTATATTATTATTATTTTTTCATAAATTAATTAGTAATTTGTCATTATTGTATATTTTATAGTTTCGTATCTACATACTAAGAATAATACGGTAAATAATCCTTCTTTAGTGTACTCTTTCATTATATTTTTTTTTTATATTGAGGAAGGTAATGAAATATGTCTATGTTTCCTGTACTTTTTCAGATTAAAAATCAATAGTGAACCTGCAGACACCGAATCCAAGCTTTTCTTGCCTGCCCCAAGAACATGTGAGTTAGCTGAAAGTTTTTTACAAGAATACTACAAAAATTGCACTCCTCTTGGTCTTGATATATTTTCTTGGTGTGTCAGTGATTCAAAATTACATGGTTCTTCGGCCAGTAACTCTATAAAAAGTTTTAATAATCAAGGCGATGGATCTAAGTCATGTCCGAATATATATGAAGATTACTTGGCACATTCAACTATAGTGTCGTCTTGTGAAACTTCTTCTTGCAGTCACTGCGTTGTGGTAGAACGAGATAGAAAAGAAGATAAAAAGTCTTTTAAGTTTTTCGATAGGTTTAAAAAGGCTGGTGAATCTAACACAGACAGAAAAAGAGTTTTGCCTAAAGACTCTCTAGAAGTCTTTAAACGGCGCAAATATTATGCTCAAATAAACAATAAATCTAAATGGCTTAACAGTGATGCCAAGAAACTATGTAATGTGCCTAGTTTTCAAGATAAAGATGCACAACAACCTTTAGGTGACTGTCCAAAAGTAGACGAACGCAATATAGACTCAAGTCCAACGAGTAGGAAGTGTAAAAAACGCGTTTCTTTACAAGATTGTGATATTTTACATGAACAACTAAGGGAACAACTATCAAATAAAACAGTAGAAGGCATATTATCTTTTAAAGGTGCAGGTGGCTGTGATGACTGTAAAAATATATCAAGTCCGCGACGTACCAGAGTTAATCCCGATCCTCCATGTGAAATACCAAAACCACCTTGTGAAGAAGCATGTCTCACAGAAAAAGAGCCGGCATGTTCGAAAAAGAACTCACCAACTTGTAACGTTCCAAAACCACCTCCTTGTCCTACTGACCCCAAAACACCATGTCAAAAAGTTTGTCCACCGACACCTCCTCCGTGTCTTACGCCCCCTTGTAAAAAATCCTCTTCTGTCAGTTTAACAAAGCCACCTAAAAAACCTATATTCAAGTGTTTATCACCTCGATCCTCTAGTTCTAATGTAAAAGTTATTCCACCAAGGATAAGATCACCAATGTCACCTAATCCTTCACGCCAAAGAGACTGTCCAAAGAAAATGTCAATTTCAAGTATACCTAATTGTGCAAATTGCAAAAGTCCCTTACAATCGACAGCAACCTCAACTCCCCCTCCTCGTAAACCTTTTAATTGTCAATCTTGCAATTCACCGTGCAATTCATCACCATCCCAACTGGAACAAGTTTGTAGCCAAGAATTTCCTTGGCCGCTTAAATCTCAAGTATCTAATACACCATCTAAGGAATCAGAATTATGCTTAAAAATAGCTTCAAAACAAAATATGGTAAAGAAAACTTCCAATAAATGTTCGGGTTCATCTTTAAAAGATTGTCGTCCTGATTGTGCTAATAGACGCAAAATTGAAGACTGTCCACCAGCTCCACCACCAACAGCAAATATCTCAGCTAAAGCTAACATATGTCGGCCAAAAATGACTGGATTACATTTAAAAAAGTCACCAATTCCAAAAACCATTTCGAAAGATTGTTTACCTGCAGTTGATGATGGAGTAATACGGCTTAACTCACGCGAGGAAATAACTGTTAAATTAAGGCACGGCTCACCGAGTACAGACGAAATAAGAGAAGGTTTAAACATAAAAGTTCAAGACGAAGATGGTCAAACCCTTTATGAACGAAAAGATTATAGAAAAACAGATAAATGTAGAATGCAATTTGTGAAAGATATGTACAGAGAATCGCAAATTCAAAGACTTGTCACTACAAAACCAGATATATTACAAAAAGAAATAGATTTAAAAACAAATCGTGACAGTAGCGATATAAATCTATCTAATATAATTGAAATAAATTTTAATTTAAAATTTAACCAAGAAGATAAGACTACAGAAACGAACATACAAAACTATGATAAAATAGCAACAGAAGAAAAGGAACAGCAAATATGTATGCATCACGAAGCTTCAAAGGAAGTCTTTATTCTAAACGACCAACACAAGCAATCAAATGAGAACAATAAGAACTCAGGTAGAAAAGGTGTTAGTATAAATATTATTATAAAAAATTATAAAGTACCTAGTAAGCAAACAAGTAAAAGTAGTCGGAATAAAATAAATGAGGAATTTTCTAAGAAAATATCTGAAAAATATCAATCAGTTTCTACTGGTTATAGTGACGTCATAGATCACCCAACATTTTCCATACATCGAGCAACGATTGATTTGTCTGATTGTGAAATCAACAAAGCGTCCAATAAATCTAGTTTAGAATTACTTAAATTAAAAGAAACACAATCTTCAAAAATTACTGAGTCTGAAAAAACGGAGAATTTAACGGTTTCAAATAAAACCAGTTCAAATTTTGACGATATATTAATTGCTAAAACCGAAAGTCATATTAAACTAAGCAAAGATGACATATACACAACAAATGATGAAAAATCTGTTACTAGCTTCTCTGTGACTGGGAACGATACTCAATCAGAAGTTAAAAATGTCGACAAAAGTATTGTACACAAAATACACGATAAAGAGGAAAAAAAGAGAATGCTTAAGGAAATATTCGAGTCACCCAGTAAGGACAAACTTAAGAACAAGGAACGTTTGCGTCAAATGTTACATGCTGTGCTGACATCAGATAGTAGCGACTTCGATATTGATATCAACAATGAAACATATGAATCTTTAAAAGATATTTATTTAAAAAATTCCACCAGCATCACAAATTACTTAAATAATACCCTTTCGGCACAATCGGTTAGCAAAGAATTAAAAAAGATATATACTTCAGAAGATGATAACAGTGATTACAACAGTGACAGTAGTTCGGCTAAATTAGAAAACTATGGTTGCTTATGTAATAAAATGGCTCAAAAACTTAAAATTAACGACAATATTAGAGCCTGTTGTTGTGGAAAAATTAATAAAACAGATATAGAAGTAAATTGTGATTTCAATGAAGACACTGTAACAATTAATGAAGTTGATGTTCAAACTCAAAATTATGATAGTAACTCTAAAAAAATAATTTCTTCATATTACGAGAATACAGAGAAGATAAAAGAAACCAAATCGAGGCAATATTCAACCAATGTCAACGTGAAGGCTTGTCAAATAAAAAAAATAAGCAAACGCACGATACTAAATTTATCTGATGATGATCAAATAGTTCTACTTAGTTCCCAAAAATGTCGGACTACAAAGAAAATAGAGCCCATAGATATATTACAGCTGCACGAGACTAAAAAAGCTGTTTTAGGAATTTATGCGGAAAAAAGACAAACTAAAGAAGGCGCAAAGATAGTTTCTAAGCTGCCTAAGTTTATGTATGAAAGGGAAAGTGATATACGAAATTATCAAGAAGTAATGGCTGGATATAAAAGTTGAAAAAAAAAAATTTAAAATCCATTTCAATTTTTTAAGAAAATCTTGCTATCATTATTACTTAAAAATCTACATTCATATTTAAAATTTTTAAGTTCTTTTTATTTTATTTGACGAATATAAAATTGCCTTCACAGTTTTATATAGATTTTTTTGTTATTTACTGTATAATATATATATGTATTATTTATAAATTTTGTGTTACCGTTTCCTGTTATTGCAAATTTATTTTTGTTTTGAATTGTTGAATAAATAAAAGAAAGATATTTCAAGGAAGTATATTTTATTTTACTGTATAAAAGTGAAAAAATGTCACAAAAAAATCAACCCATAATTAATTACTTATAATCTGTGGTTTTAATATCACAAAATAAAATAAAAAAATATGAAAAAAATATCCTTAGAAAAAAATTACCTTTATCTTTGGTACTTAGTGATATCATATTGCTGTTATTAAATAAAGGAACCTTCACAATCGAGTCTGAAAAGAACAAAATGCTAACTGTTATTTCTTTGTAAAAATATTATGTATTTTATTTATTTAACACATCTGCATATAGCAGGGCAGGCAATGTTATCAGACTTTAGTACTGAGATGTTCTCACCAGAGCAGGAAAATGAAAACAAAAAAAACATGGAAAGTATTGGCCGGCTACATACTATTAAATATCCAGCGTGCGATGGTGCTTGCCTAGAAGATCTGAGATAATATATTAATCTCTGAAGGTTTTTTTATGTATATTGTTGATATATTTTTATATTCTTTGTGTACCAAGACAAAGTGCGGCGTTGGGTTGCCATTTCAAGAAATTCAACATAATTTAGTAAATGAGTAAATATTATTATTCGGGGCCAGTCGTGACGCAGGGGCACAGGCGTGTAACTATTTGCGCGACAGGTTGTGGGTTTCTGTGGTTCGCTCTAGTAATGAGTCAAAGAGCGGCGTTAAATTCTGCCACTGTACACGCAATGCCTGCCCTGCTATGCGGGATACAGCGTGAAACTAAAAAAAGAGTGAATATATGAAGACAAATAACAAAATCTTACCTTCCACCAAAAACCAATTGTTAGCACAAAAACAATAACATCTAAACATGTGATACAAAAAGTGCTGACATGTACATAATGTAGTGCGATAGATCTAATAATGTGAACATTTATATAACAAGAATTTTAATAAATATAGTATAGCATAGTATATTTCATTTAAAAATTATATTCTCATAATAACTAGTTATAAAATAGCAACTTAACATAATTTTGAAAATATCTATAAAATTGAAAAAAATTAAAAAGGATTTAAAAAATACTTATTGTTAAGAATATTTGTTTTATAAAAATTTAACCTATATCATTATGTAGGTTCAATTATAATAAGATGATGTATTTAAAATTTAAAAAAATGTTTACATACTATTAACAAATTAAGGTAATAATAATTAAATAAAAAACAACAACAAAAACTTTTTAATATATGTTTAATCAAAACACGATATACAAATAAGTACGTTTTTGCACAGATACAACACAGCTAGCGTTCAACAGATACAAAACACTGTACAAATTACAGATTAAACAACAATTATTTACGCTACATTTGAACAACTGTAATAGAATATTCTAGTAGAAATAGAATTACAAAAAGAAAACTAATATTATTTATATAAAAGATATATTTAGGATCATTTCGAGTGTTCTTTTTATTTCTCTAGTAATTTAACAATGAATTTTATTAATGTATAATCAAACATAAGATACAATTTTACTTATTTAAAACGAAGAAACAATGTTTTTTCTACTAGAACTTTCTACTTTTAGACTAATCTAGGGCCTATCTGTATAATATGGACCCAAAATACTTTAAAATACATTTGAAGCATATAAATGCAGTTATAAATACATTATTCTTAATAATTCAAGTAATATATCTTTAAATAATACTTTTTTGATTACGATAAAAGAAGAATAATACAACTTAAAATTCTATAAAATTGGCTGTATAGACATAAGGTAAAAAAAGATTGAGCAAAAACCTAAATATAAAATTATAAAAACATTGATTCAGGTATTAAAATCAGATCTCAATAATAAAAAGAAAATTTAAACTAGTAGTTTAAAGGTACACATTTCATAAAGTAACTAAACTAAGGGAGTATTTTACTAATAATTTTATATAGTTTTGAATCAACTTTAAAAAGGAGGCTAGCAGTTTGACAATTGTGTGTATTAGATCATATTTTTATTTATACTTCTAAGCACGTGTGCCATATTTCATAATTATATATGTTTTTCTACATTTTTTTTGAAAACTTATATTGATATCGAAATTATCCTTTTTGATTGAAATGGAAAGTTAGAAAACAGATTAAATTTCATCAAAATATGTTCACTAGTATTGAGATATGGCTATCTACGCATTTTAAAAGGGTGCATACAAATTACAGGCACCCAAGTAATTCACAGGTATTTTTTAAAATCAGTGTTGCTTTTTTAAATTAATATTTTATTGTTATCAGTTACTATATACTAAAAAAATGTAAATAATATATAAATTTCATCAAAGATCAGACTCGAAAGGTTCAAAAGAAAGAATAAATGTATTTATAAACTGACCATAATTTGTGACTGGGCTGTATGCTAGCTAAATAAAGCTTTTTACTATAAAAAGTCAAAAAATAATCTTTTATTTTAAAGAATTATAAAAAGATATGAAATTTAATTTAATTTGACAAGTTCATAAAATTCAAGAAATCAATGGGCCATAGCCAATAGAATAATTTAAAAAGATTAACATTTAAAAAAATAATCAGTAATTATGGCCAATTTATCACCAAAATTTGCTAAATTACACACTTAACACTAATATTTAAATCTAAAGATTCCAATAAATAAGTTATGGCAGTTATATTTGTTTAATACTACTCTAATAGTGAATGCTCATTACAGACAGAGATAAAATTAGAGTATAGTGTATGAGATAAGAGAAGTAAAGAAAAAGAATATAAAGGTTTTAAATTATTTTTTGGTTCATGTTGTACTCGCACATAGTAGGGTAGGCAGAGGAAACCCCATAACCCCACTCCGTTTCTATTAAACACTTCTGTTCTCCAATTTTCGCCGAATTCTTGATTAATTGAGTTTAGAACGGCAGAGCTTAACGCAGCGCTTTGTCTCGTTACCGCAGCGAAGAAATAAAAGTTTTATATTTTCATTTCCTCGCTTTGGTAACAGAAGTGTCGTAATAAGAATGGATTGTTTTAACATTAGGTTCCCAGGCTCCCTCTGCTTACCCTGCTGTGTGCAGGATAGAGCTGAAAACAATTGTATAAAGACTTTTTTTGATAAAAGGATAACATAAAACTTAAAACCTGAAATAGCGCGATCTAACGATGAAACTTTTCACCTAAGTTGCACTTTTATAGTATTTAGTATGGACTCTGTCGGTAATATACATTTAGCTTTTCCTAATATTAAACAAACTTAATTTTAAACAATTGAAGAAACTAAAATACAAAATTTATATAAAAGATGAAGATTAATTTCTTGTTTTTTTTAAAGTCAACATCCTATTGTTTTTAGAGCTACATAAAACATTATTTTGTCTATAGGTACATTTGTAAGCGTATTTAACTGAGATTCATTAAAAAAGCTAGATTCTTTAGCGTTGATTACCTTATTACGATTATATGTTCATATAAACTTATTTATACTAGACAATCAATTATATAAATATTCCACAGGGTAACACGAAGTTCTAGCATTATCTAAAACGAAAGGACTTTTATTATGACTAACTTCTTCAATTAAAGCGATGTACATATACAAAGACAAAGAACTTCATTTATTTCTCTTTTAGAAATAACGTAACTTAAAGCTGTATTCTGTTTATTGATATTGAACAATATTTTTATGTTTGAGAAATCAATACTTGGGTGGGAACCTAAAATTATTGTGTGGGAACAATCCTTTTGGATTGTGTTTATTTTAATGACATTTAATATAAAGTTATATAAATAAAAAGCACCGAAATAATACTTAAATTCTTAAGTAAAAATTATACATTGTCTCATCCCATTACTATTTAAAGAACCGCTATTAGAACAGATTTAAATTATAGTCAGGTTAAATTTTATAACAAAATAATATGGCAGCTATATTTAAAAATAACATTCTAACTTAGTTGTTTAGCTTGAGATACACGACATCTGTGCATGAAGTGAAAAGGCTTTATTGAAAAACATTCAAACGAAAAAGACATATTTTGACTTTAAGCATATTTTTTGTACCTAGTGTATAAAAGGTACAAGTTAAATAGTAATATACAATTCCAATCACCACTTTTAGCACATTTTAAAGATGGTATAGGAGCCATCCGTAAATTACTTCACATGAAATTTATAATTTTTCGACCCCATCATTGTTACAGCTGGTCACATTTGAGACCTGCTTATCCAGTAACATTGTATACCACACATGGCAGAGTAGACAGGGGGATCCTGGGAACCTAGTGTTAAGAAACTCTGTTCAAATTAGGAACGGAAGTGTCATTCGTCACTTTTCGTCGAATTCTGGAGGCTATACCTCTTTACCAGAGCTGTATTTCATTTCCTCGACTGGGAATCGAACCCAGAGCCTGTTACGTTTGCAGACGCACGCATGTGCCCCTGCAGCACGACTGGTCTATTTTATAATTTGACACTTAAAATAGTTATTATAACTCTCTTAACGTGGTACGTAATTTATGAATGGCCAAATATTATAAATATAATATTTTCTTAAATAAAAGTAAAATTCAGTGCAATTCAACTTTAAAATAGGCATAAAATTGTAACATTTCGGATCTTGGTACTTATATAAGAATTTTTTCTTATATCCGTATATATCGTTCGTATATATCGATATATCCGTTTATATCGATATCGGTTACAGATATAGAGTTATTTCAGATTATGCGATAGTTTTGTATAAATTAGGTTACAGAGCTTAGATTTTGGAGTCTTTTTTTTTAAAGAATCTGTTATTGACAGTTTGTGA
>FASU01006528.1:28958-41429 GCA_001486225.1 Heliconius pardalinus sergestus | reverse complement strand
ATGAAACTTCGTTACTACAAAAGCTAGAAGTCTCAAATTTTGCATAGACGTCACTAGGACGTAGTCATGTTAACAGAAATCAATAATAACATAGTTCACGCGGGTGTAACCGCGAGCGGGCCGCTAGTTTAGTATATAATAACAGATATTAAATGAACCAAGACTCTGTTTCCCAATCATTATTTACTTCAGTAAATCCCAGTTAATTTAGGTTTCATATTGAAGTCACTATAGCTAGACGTCTAAACAATTCGCTAATGATATCATTATAGTACTAAACGTGAGTTTGGTAATTATTCAGGCTTATCATGTCGACGATGCATGAAATCCGTATTAGGTCCAGTTTTAAAGCATTGTTGTGTTTCGAATAATTCATACAGTAAGCATGTTTGTATTTAAGTGAATGTTTTAACTATTTTGTTTGTGTTATGGGGACGGTAATTTTTTTTTTTGTCTACCCACCACGGAATGGGAACGGTATATGGTTTTGGGGTGAGAGGATGAGAGAGAGAGGAGAGGATTCTTTATTTGTATTTGTGTAAACCAATATTACCATTTTTTTCTAAAAAACACTTTTTGTTCTTTCTTCTTTCACTACTTCTTTTTGATTGGTACAGTTTTTGGAATAGGTATTGCAGTAATAAATCACTAACCTCTTTGTCGAAAGCTAATATCAATATTTAAAATTTCAACGTAAATATAAATAAACATAGCGATAAAATATCTCCAGGTCATTCAGGTATAAAACTACAAAACTAGTTTATTTAACGGCAGCCCCGAACGGATTTTCTTGCGTTTCTTATTCAGTTCATAGGGGATCGAAGATGTAGATATGGCATGTTATTGCCACATCTACATCTTCGAGAACTAAATAAGTATTATTAGTCGGGTATTTTAAAATGATTTTATCCTTTTTTCAATTACATTTTAAAAAACGCGTGAGTTTTTTAATTAACTTCACGCTATATCCCGCACACAGCAGGGTAGACAGAAGTAACCTAGTGTTAAGACACTCCGTTCCCCACTTTCTACTGAATTCAGGAGACATTGCGTATTGAATGGCGGAACTAAACGCATGGATATTTTTATTTTTTTTAATTTTGTTTTTTTATTAATACAAAGTTAGTACTTTATTTATGTTATGAATATGAAAAGTTTATTTGGTATACAATTAGATGCTGGCCCACTGCGCCACAATACCGCTATCTTTTTTCGATAAAAAATCTTATAATTCACTATCAGTCAATTATTTTAACACAGACAATTTGCCTTAAAAAATATAAAAGACCGAAGAAGCATAAGAGAAAAAGAAATTAAAATAATCCTTATATTCTTGCTGGTAGGGTGAAATTCCCTAACATTACTTACCTGTATTTATTACGGTCGCCCTTTGAGGGTCAGACGGTGATTTTATACAAAAATAGTAAATAACGACCCCTCGTTCCGGGCGTTTGAACAAGATTGTGGCAATTTGTTTTATAACAAAGAACTAAAGTTACGATTTAAATGCCTTAAATGTTTATACACTCTATATTTCTTAGTGGATACTCTATTCTTTTTCCCGACTGCTAAGAGAGGGCTATGTTTTTCGTGCGTCTTGTATACTCGTAGTTATTCTTCGGGGCCTATAAGTAATTCTGCAACCAATAATTTTTTTAACAGAAACCCCACATAATTTAAAAGTCCCGAGTGTTAATCCTAATAAACTACTGGGCTTGTTTTTCTCTTTTTAGTTTTATGTAGTCGGGTTCTTCGGGTTTTTTATGTTTTATTATTGTCCTTTAGTTTCTTCTGTTAAGATGTTTTTTTGAAAACGGGAAACTGTTTATTTTTATAAAAATTTTCCAATTTCTAGTTGTTTTATTAGCTTAATAGCTTTTTCTCCAGTAGATAATCCATCAAGTATTAAGACTTCCCATCGAATTTTTAAGACAAGCCTATTAAGTGGTAGAACTCAAGGCCCCACTTCATGTACCAGAGCGTGGAAATGAAAATAAATTGAAATAATCATTTCCCCGAGAAGGGAACCCACAGCTGTCGTGTTTATTGCGCACTGCGCCACTATAGCTAATTAGAGCAATCAATGTAACAAAATTTAATGTATAATGCAACATAAAGCTGCTATTAGTCACCGAAAAAATAATTTTGGATTTGAGCTCTGAAATATAATTACCATTCACATAATATGTATTAAATTGTTAAATTTTATTGGTAACAAAATTGCCTTAAACAATTTGGATGTTTACATAGGCCCAAATAAAACAGCTCTGGAATGATGTTTAATTACTTATTTGAGTAATATTTATAGTCGAGGATTCCACCTCCCTTACATTTATATTAATCATTAAAGCTATAGAAACGTAATGCTGAACATAAGTTTTCAGTTTTAAGTAAAAAGGAAAGAGAAGGAAAAGTAAAATTTTCAATAAAACAAAATTTTGAATGAGATATACGTTTATTATTAACAATTTCACTCTTATTTTCTCATATCATACATAATATGTATTAAGAACTTGACAAAGGTATAAGTTAATATTATACAAGTGATACGCGTTAAAATGAACAAAATGCTTAAGACATAAATTAATAATATGAGGAAATTAATTTTTGTTCTTAACTTTGTATTATCTTTTTAAGGTAATTAATTTCGGTTATAATTATTTTTGGTTTTAATTAATAAAAAATATATTGATGTGATATAAAAGACCAAGTACGAGTACCTTACATTCTCGTATTAAAAGTAAAACATACTAAAAATCTTAATATAAAAAAAAAATCTTTTTATATCTTAGTGTTTTCTTTTTCAGTATGTTTTTACAAGACCAGAAATAATTTTATATTAATACTTTTAGGTCACAATTATCATGATGCCCAAAGATGCACAAAGGGAATTAAAGAAATGTATGAAATTAATTAACTTTTTTGAATAATTCATAATGGATTCAAAAAAATTTACTAATTTCATAGTAATTTCTTAATAACCAAGACTCAAAAAATGAAGTACTTGTTAATTTCATGTTCATGCTGTTAGAAATTTCAGTTAAGTTACAATTATTAGTTTTGTTCTAATATAAGTAAGCATAACTTAAGAAAATTTTTTAATATGAAATTAGTGAGAAACATTATAATTTGAAACTCTTTTATTTTGAACGTGTCATCGCTACTTGGCCTTTTTAGAAATAGTTCGGTGTTAAACTCTGCAAATCAACAAGTTTAATCTATTAATAGAAAAAAAAATTGGAAAACGGATTGGTATTTTCTATATTCTCTGCTTATTTTTTTCAGACATGGGTATTTAATGAATATAGATCTCAATACAACGAACAATGTCAGAGGATAAATATTATCTAATGATAGTCTTTACGATGTCATAATGATTATATACAACAATTCATCATTAGTAAAAGTTAAAACATTACGTTTTATATTATATAATACACGTTATTTATATTTAACGCTATTTACAATACGTAGACTATGAATTACAGATTTATTAATTATACAATCATAATAATTAGGTACTGAAAACAGAACGATGGAAGAATAAAATAACATATATATATATATATATATGGTATATTATATGGTATATATGGTATATTATATGGTATGGTATGGTATATTGATATTCAGCATTAAAATTTTCACATACATAATTTCACAATTCCAGGATTTGAACTTGCACTATTAAATTAAGATATTTATCATATAACCAACAAACGATGTAAACGGGGATTTAATTATTTTTGTTTGCCTGATCTAGCAAAACAAAGGACGATATTAGGTTTCGTCAATCAATACGAATAGTTTCGAATTCGAATTTGAAGGAGTGTCTAAACACTGTCTTCCTGCCTATCTTGTTATAGAAGGGATAAAGCGTGGCCCGAAAAGAAATTTATCTAATCTTTCTTACCTTTTAACTCACATACAAGTCTGACAAAACTTAATAATGGTTTATTAAAAAATTGTAGTCTCTATTTGTTAATATTATCATCCAAAGCTTATTTCACCAGTTTGTGCTCGAAAAAATTAGGTCGCGAAACTTCCTTTTGGAACATTTTATATTTTTATGAAAATAAAATTATACTTTTGAAAAATTGCAAAGCGCCTTTATAAGCTTCAGAAGCTTTGAGAATCAAATTTGACACCGTTACTCAAAGAACTCAATTTAGTCGTGCTGAAGTTAAGCCTAAGCTAGATATAAAATATTTTTAGTTAAGTACAATGTAACGATAGTGTAATAAATGTAACAATGTAAAAAATAATGAGGCCTTCGTGGTGCTGAAGCATAAGGGCGTGACTGGAACGTGACAGTTGTGGGTTCGACCTCCACTCAAGTGGGTTAGTTCCACCATTGAACACACAATGCCTCAATGCCACAGAAAATGGGAATATATCTGTAAATTCTGAGGTTACGCAATTAAGCAATAAAACAGACTAAAAAATTAACTTTGGATAATAATAAAAAATATTTGTAATATATGAAAAAATATAACGAAATGTATGTGATGCTAATAAAATAAAGTGGTAATTATACTAATATATAAAAAAAAACGCCTTTGTTATAAATCTTCTAATAAATATATAAATAGTTTAGTATACCAAGTCAAAAAAGAAGCTCTAGTTCTGTAGGCAAGAAACAGAACTCATCGAGACGACAGGCACGTTTTAAATTGTAATACAGATACATTCGTGTCAAGCATAGCAATTTAGATAAAATGAAGGATTTTGCGTGTTTTGTTTAAATTTTGCGAAAAAACTTTAAATTTGGCAACAATATTTATTTATTTATATACTAGACAAAAAATGGAAAATCCCGTTTTCCGTTGGAATTTCGAGAATTGTTTTTCTTCATCCCGTATATCCTAACCTACTTACATGTTTCACAGGTTTTTTTTACTATATAGGTGTCGATAAAAATTTTACAAAAAAAATTTGAGCATAAAAGAATTACTTTTATGTTCAATTTTTTTTTAATTGAAAATTGTTTTCTAAAAAAATATATTATAATTAAGGTAAGAGAAAAATCTTATTTCACAAGTGGAGTGCTGAATATATTTTATTTAATCGTTAAGTATTATGATTAGTAACCAAAGCTTGAAATATATAAAAAACAATATTGTATTGCTGTAAAAAAAATACCAACAAAATTTAGTATTTTTTTGTGTGCTCATCAAAAGCTTTTAAAAGCTTAATTAGTTGTTTCATACGATTTTACAACTGCATTTGATTTTTGGACTTCAAAAAGCAATAAATTTTCATGACAGACTACTTTTGATAGCGCTTACATGAGAAATATTCTCATTTTAGGGTTGTCACTTTGTTTTTTTTAACATGTACTAAAATTATTTTTTTACTAAATAAATATTCACCACCTAAATATTATGATCATATAATTATGTATGTACAAATTACAATATTACTATTTTACAAGATATATTCAGAATAGCAAACAGTAAAGTCATTTAGAGTTTGACAACCCTAGCTGATCCTAGAAGATCCCTTCTAAACGATATTTAGTTTTCTTTGAAAAGTAGAGTTTGGAAAAACAAAAAGAAATAACAACGAACTTTATCTTAGTTGCTAAGTTTAGATTACAGAGCTTACACATACTCTTTTGTTAGTGGAAATTTTGTAGATATTTGTTTAGGTCGACCTATATATAATATATTATGTTAGTCATTGCTACTTTATAACAAAATTATAACTAAAATTAAAATTTCACCACTCGAACTCATAAGTTTCTGTTGAAAGAAGAGTAACGAATAAGAATAAGAAGAGTAAGAATATAGTGATATTCTCTTTTGTAAGCATTAATTATTAATTTACCATAATAATTGACAACCCTACTATCCTATTATTCATGTAAAAGTTCTCTGAACGATATTTAGTTTTCAATGAAAAGTAGGCTTGAAAACTGAATTAATGTGAACATCAGCATACAACTTTATCTTTGCTTAGTATGAATTTACTGACATTAAAGCTGATATTTTGTTTTTCATCGGTGCTCTATTTGGAAATGTAGGTTAAGAGAATGGTAGAATTGAAACACTCCATTCTCCACTTTTTACCTTTTTTAGAGGCATTGTGTGTTAAATTATGAAACTCGACACCTCTTTAAACGCTCTGCCATTAGCAATATTTTGAAATTAATAGTTATTGATATATAAATAATAGTAATTAATAGTTATTTATATATAATAGTAGGATCGTACCCAAAATTATCATATATGTTAATATTGATATTTAATCAATAATCGTGATATTTAAATATAAATGACTCTACTAAAATTTCAATTTCTTTTACAATATAAAATAGATACGAAACTTCAGAAATTGCCTCTGAAATTGATTAAATAGTTCTCGGGTGCTTATTAGAATTATCTTTCAGCTTTTCAAAGCTATCTCGAAAGCTTATCCTAAAACTTGCCCGAACTTTAGACTTTGATGATGATATTTGATATCTCAGTTGAACTCAGATAGTATGATTTTAAATATTCATAATATTATTACGTGTATATTAGTTAGAAGGAACTGTGGCTGTAAGCACGACGGTTGTAGATTCGATTACCATTCAGGGGTATTGCCTTGCTCGGATGAGACAAAATGCGACGTTATGATTCGTAAGTGGCGTAGAAAACGGAGTGTCTTAACACTAGGTACCTTTTGTCTACTGTACATTATACATGTGGGTATACCGTAAAGCTTAATTGATTATTTATATCACACTCTAAAAAAATAATATTATTATTTTAACCGACTTCGAAAAAGGTGGTTTTCAATTTAACATATTTCGTCTACAACGTCGAAAATCGTCTCCATACGTATATATGGATAAATCAGTACAATGTTTTTTGAGATATGATTATATACGCATATATTTCTAGAAGGGACTTACTTTATTATATAAATACGTAGTAAAATCATATTTCATGGTTATTTTTTCCCTATTTATTTACATCTCTTATGTTATGTAAAATGCATCAATTTCTTAGTACAAGCTCGATGGCAGTCGTAGAAATTCAAAGTTAATCTGGAGTAGAGTGAGTTCGCTCGTAAACAGCTGAAGTCGGACAGCCGGGTTGGCTCTACAAATTTCTATGTCTCTTGAATATAACAAGGAGGAAACTGTATAAAAATGCCCTTTTTTATGCTCCAATTATGTAACAAAGTGATAGGTTCAAATTCATAACAAATATTTATATGACCATAAGCTTAAAACAGCAGCTTCGCCCGTGTGGTCAGGTGCAGGTTCAAAATTAATCACATTTTATGCATGGCATCTACTGGCATTCTACTTCTTCTCCGTTCTCTCCGTTCTCTTCTCTCGCCTACGGTGTCGCTAACATAATCAGATGGAAATAAGTAACAGTTGAGTGTGATGCATCTGCATGGCACAATTAAACTTGGCTACATCCAATCGGTTTAGATGTTATTCAACCTTCCTCGACAAATGAACTCTCCTACGAATATAACAAATGTTAAAGCTTTTGATTTACATGTTTTTACCACTTTCATGCAAAAACTACTGAACAGATCGAGATGAAACTTTACGGTTATATAGCTTATAAATCAGAATAACACATAGGCTACAGTTTATGTATTTTTTTATAATTTAGCTATAATATAGCAAGAAGTTTAAGCGGGCGAAGCCACGTTTGGGTCTGTGGATAAGTCTATCATAAAAGGATTTTATAAATTCAAATCAGCTGTGCCTGAGATAAATGCGTTTGACCAAACAACCTTCTTAGCCTTACAGTATTAGTCTTGGTCCATTAACACCGTAACAGTTAGAAATTGTCTTTCCTACAGGAGGTTGCTACAAGTTCGATTCCTACTCTGATAATTAACGTTTTTTTTAATATTTTCATTTGCCTTGTTTAATTGTTATTCTGATATTGAGAATAAAATAGAATCGTTTGTTTATTTACAATACATTATTTCCATTTATCTATCACGTACCAAACTTATTTGAAATTCTTGTGTATTTTCAAGCAAGATTATCTATTTTATCTTCGTATACAGTTATTTAAACTTAAACATACACAAAAGGACTATTCACTATTCTATTTTACTTCAAAGATGTTTCTTTGAGTGTTACTTATATAGTCCATTTCACACATAGAATAGAATATAAGTGAACAAACTAAGGTATTTTTCAGGTGTAAAAAAGTTCACAATAAATTCTGTTTTCAGAAGGAAATTCATCTTCATTAAAGTAGTGTATTCTTGCATGCTATATCAATCATTTAGAGCAATAATGCCGTATTTTTTAAATCTTTCTACTTACATTAACATATTTGAGTTATATAAAAAAAATACAATTATTAATTTCCAACATATCATTTATCTCAAGATTTTCGTATAGCAATGTATATAAAGTACATCAACTAACCATTTCGTTTCAACCAAAATAAAGAACTAAATTAAGTCAATATAAAGTTGAGTAAGTTTGCCTTTAATAGTCGTAGTTGCTACCGAGCAGAGTTCATACACTTTGTTTCATTTAAGTTAATGAAGAAGTAAAACAAATGCTCAACGAGATCATAGTTCTGTTAAAGCTTTACGAAGGAGCTTTTTAAAACTTTTTCAGTCTTTTCTTAATGGAGCCAACGGAGCGCAGTAAAACAATTTTCCCCATTTATTCCAAAGAAAATATTTTTGTTTCCTCCGAGGGGGAAACAGGGTAGGAAGAGAAAACCTGGGAAGCTAGAGTAAAGACACTCTATTAAGACATTTCCGGTATCCACTTTCTGCTGAATTCTCAAGGCATTGCGTGCTTAGTGGCGTAAATGAACGCCGTGCTTTGCCTTATTACCAGAATGAGGAAATACACCAGGTGGAGATTGAACTCACAACCATTGCGTTTTGCAGTCACACTAGTGTCCTGGAGTCACGACTGGCCTCTGTATACAAGAATATTATTATGAAATTAAGTTAAAATTGTTATCAAACTCCGTAGTGTCGTCACGGATAGCATCAAGTAATATAATAGGTACATATATGGTACCTTCTTCTAAATATCTAAAACTTCCAACTTAGTTCAGAGTAAAGTTAAAATCAGTTGATAGTTTCGGTATTCCAAAATAATCTGGGATGAATAGTTTACTCGCGCACTCTTGACTGAATAGCTATGTACATTAAGATAGTTCTTAAGATAGTTGGTTCGTGTCGCAGGGACGATTGTAAAGGCAACAGGTTGTGAAGGTAGGTTCCCAGATTCCCGTTACCTACTCTGCTATGTGCGGGATATAGCGTGAAGCCATAAAAAATGTATGAAATAATAATATCTTTCGATAAATATATGAAGCTCTAAAGTACTTTAGACGCTAAAAGTTAAAAGTAAAAGCCTCAAAATTATGTTGATAGTACGTCATAGTCTTAGTCATATTTTTATATGTTTATATTTATATGTTTTTTTATGTTCTAAGTGACATAGACGAAACTATTTTAGAAATGGTCAAGGATAAGTCTATATGTACTTTCAGACATATGTACTAAAGTAATTGTATGTATATGTAAAATTAACATTAAGAGTTTGTACGGTTGAACGTGATAATCTCAGAAACTACTGCTTTTATATTGGATTGTCAATTTATTAAGAAAGACTAAAGGCAACATAACATCACCCAACGACCATGAGCAGAGAAATAATAAAAAATGCAGCAAGAATGGGAAAGTTTGAGAGCTTCTGTTGCGTGTCGTGTACTATTTATGATTTCCATTGGGTTACATTACGTTAATTGTTTCGATGTTACCGCTGTATCGACTGAATCTGTCATGTGACATATATACTCTTAGTTATTTCGATTTAACGCAGACAAAACCGGGCAAGAATTAGTTTAAAAGTGTTATGAATTAAGTAAAATGACCGGGAGAAAATGGAGTGTTTTTTTTATAGTACTACTTAGTTTTCAGTAGTGAAATACATTCATCATCTCATTTTCGTTTACAATAAAGATTTTGATAGCAATCCGAAACTCAAAAAATATTTTTTGGTAAACATATTAACATTAGTAGGTACTTTTAATAACATAAATTAAAATTAACATATTTCCTACAAAATTTCCACTAAATATTAAAATACAATACGATATATTATTATAATTATACTAAACCGGTATTTTACAATTTGACGTAGCAGCGCGACTAACACGCGCCGGCCATATGTCAGCTGACGTAACACGTTAACAAAAACAGCGATGGATGTAACACTGAAGCATCTCCCCGTTGCATCGCAAGTGGATTTTCGCCTGTAATCATTTGAATATTAATAATATGTGAAATCCATTTCGTGTTCACACCATTGAATATTAATAAGTGAATAACAATGTGATTGTATGAATTGAATGGTAGTATAGGAGTATATTTGGACAAGCAAATGTAGAGTATACTGACAAGACTGACAAGAGTTGGACTCGTGTCAGTAGTATTTTTTTAACACAAAGCAGCTATTTTATTTCTAATTTACAAATTTTTTTTTCATATTAAGGCACTCTTATTGTAAGACAAAATATCGAGAATGAATTTTCCATAAACACTAAAATATCTATTAAATATCTTTAAATATTACATGACGCTCGAAGCTTCAGCCTTATATTTTGTTTTTTTGTGTTAAATATTTGATACCAACCTCTTAATACATGAACAGAGACTGCTGAAGCGGCTACATCTGCCAAAGAGCATGTATAATTTCCAGAGTCGTTTCTATTCGCGTTCGCGATGTAGAGACGAGATAGAGCCCCGTTCGACGTCGCCTCTGTTTTGACACTGTCAAACAAAAATATATAAAGTTTTTGGAATATAGTTAAGCTAGCACTTTACAAGTCTGAGTCTGAGAAGATCCTATCATCGAGAAACAACAACAAATTAAATAAAATTTGTAACTTTCCTCAGAGGGCGTCGTGGCGCAGGTGCACAAAATGTGACTGTAAACGCAGATAGTTGTGGGTTCGATTCCCACTCGAGGAAATGAAATATTTATTAATATTTTAGTTTTTTTTTTCTGGTGATAGCAGGATACATAGAAGAAAACAGCGTGAAGCTGATAAAAATCACTTTTCTTTGCTTTCAGTGCTTTGAGATGTCTTTATCATAAATTAAAATGTTCTATTTACCACTAAGCATCTCTCGCGTAATCTAGATAGGTAGAGAACCTAAAGAGGCAATGATGTCGCCATATTGTATCTAATTAGATAGAATAAACAAAAATATTATTTGAAAATGTAAATATCCGTCTCAATGAAAATAGGACCTCGTAATACGAAATAATGGAACATAAATTTACGTAAATACATTTCAACAAACACATAAAATGATTCAACTAAATGTAAAAGAAAGCCACAATAATATCCTTTGTTTCTGTTTAGAAAATATTTATTAAGTTCTATATAAATATATAAATAGAAACCGCTATCTAAAGTTAACATTTTAAATAATTTATGGAGCTGTTTGGAACAGAAAAGGTCATAACTCGGGGACGTTGCCAAGTCACACGGAATGACAGTTCTGAAATTGCGAGTCCAAGAAACCCTTAATGAAATCAGTGTTTTAATTAAATTCATTCAGCCATAATCATTATCAAACAAAGGCAACCAAATTAACTGTTACAATTTTCTCTCTAATAAATCTTTCCTCTGTACACATATGTACAATTTTACATATACGCGTTGGTGTAAGAATTTCTTCGTCTGTAAACAAATTTCAAATTCTAAGTTTAACGTATAGCGGTTATCATTTTAATTATATTATTAAGTTTTGTGATAGGAATCCTTTAAATTACAGTTACTATTGTTTCCGTTTATTGGTCCTTCGAGCCGGATAAAGGAAAGTTGATCGAAAATTATAGAGGTTTCTATAAGAGTTCGTGATTGCTTTGGGAATTATATTTTGGATGTCTATTTACGAGAAATTCTTTCAAATCTTAATCAGATAGAGATAGTTATGGGTTCGATTTCCACAATTCAATCAATTATTTTTATTTCATTGTTCTTGTAATAACATAGAGTGCAGTGTTGAGTTCCACCATTAAACACAAAATATCTCGAAAATTAGACGGAATGGGGGAAACCGATAGTACCAGATTCCTACTACCTATTCAGTCCTGTTTGCGGAATATAGCGTAATACTAAACTTAGTAACATTAATAAAAATGAAACAATAAAAATATATTTTAAGGGTTAAGAGAAAAAGTGATTACGATAACTGTAATTAAATACAACATCCTTCATTTCTATATTTATATTTACCCTACTAATTTTCTGTAATAAAAATGAGCAAAATGAGCAGAAAATAGGGAACGGAGTGTCTTAACACTATTGTGCTTTACCCCTTTGCCTAGCTTGCTGTATACTGGATACAACGAAACTAGAAATATAAAGATGTTTCTATTTCCAAAATATTTATTGTAACAAGAAAAATTCTACGACGCGTTGTAAAGACTGGCGGCCATGACCGAATCGCCTTTTAGAA
>FASU01006528.1:15361-25924 GCA_001486225.1 Heliconius pardalinus sergestus | reverse complement strand
CTTTCCACCGAATTTTAGAGATATAGCGTGCTGAGTGGCGAAACTCAAAGTCGAACTTTTACCTTAATGCCAAACCGAAGAAATCAAAATATTAAGAAATAATAATTTATTCCCTCGACTGGGGATCGAACCCACAACCGTCACGTTACAGTTATACCCTGGTTCCCCTGCAACTTTAGGAATTCGAAAGAAAAAAATGTAATAGTCTGTGTTTTTGACATACCCAGAAAAAAACCTAAAAAATATTTTTGTCAAAAAAAAAATTAATAAATTATGACAACTTTATAATTTAAATCAATTAAAATATATCAACATTGAAAACATTTATTATTCATCAAAAGTGAATGGTAGAGGATTAACAGCAATAAAACTATCAACAGAAGCTTATAGCAGAATGAACGTTCAATTTTCAATGACACTAATTGAAATGTCAGAAATATATAGGATTGGTTAAAGGTCACGTGACTTTTTAATTTCAATATGTTTTTTTCTGTACTATTAATATACTTTTTTCGATTTTTTGATGAATATTTACAACGACACTAACGTGGAGCTATGGGATATCCTCTTTTTACAGCAGGTTTACCAGACAGAATCTTTTATTTAGGCACCTAATTTCTACCTTAACCTCATCTACCATTTTTCGCCAAATTGTAGAGGTCAACTCTGCGTTTTACCTCGTGACCAGAGTGAGGAAATGAAAATATTTCACTTTTCCGTTTATTTAGAAGATATTTTATATGAAAAAGTGAACAGAAAACAATTAATCTGGTTAGATTCAACAATTAATATAGTTAGGTCAAAATGGTTATTTTGACTTAAAAATTTTAAGTCTGGCATCTACGAGTAGATAAAGAATTTAGGGGGGCACTAAACCTAATTTCTTAAAACTCTACCTACTATAAAACGATTTCCTACGTGAAAATGGAGTATCCAAACAAAATTACGGGTGTCGACTAGTTCGTATAATATTTCGTGAACTTTCCTTTGCTAGAAGGACAATAAAGAAAAATGAGCATCGCTTTACACTGCATTCGCAGAGCAGTACAAATATTCGCCCATTGAAACATGATTTTCCACTTTCATAACCTTTTTGCTAGGAACAAATATAAAATTTTGAGATATATATATAAAAGAGACTTTGTACTGTTACAGTACTGTTAACATTTTATTTTGATTACTTTTACGAATATTTCACTTCAATAATAGTAGTACAGTCTAATAAAACTAATTATTATTTAAAATAAAATCTGGTAATATTATAAAACAAAATAAAAGTGATAGATTTTTTTATTAGCTTTGAGAGGATAGTGTAGGTTCGCGTTGTTTCCCTTATATTGTTGGCAGAGAGAACCTAGTGTTAACAAACTCCATTTATACATTCTGTCCAAGTTCTGAGATATTGCATGTTTAGTGGCGAAATTTGACGCGCTTTGTTTTGTTGCCAGAAGGAAAAATTGAAAATGATTCATATTTCTGAGTGGAAATCGAACCTGTCTGTCATGCTTACATTCAAATCTTTAATACATATACAAATTTCTAATACAATGCCAATAGTGATATACAGTGTGCTGGTAATCTAGACAGGCGAAGCGAGTAACACTCTAAGTCCACTTAATAGTAGTTCCATATTGATATATGCGTTGGAGAGATTACAGGCTGTTGTAATACTATATCCTATATACACTTACATCCTGGTATGTATTTTTAAGCTGTTTAGTAAAGAAATTTACATATGATAGTAATGAGTTTGATTCCTATTCGATGTAATCTATATTTTTCGACGACAGCACTAAATGTCAGCCAAATACTCAGTCAGTAATTGTCATCATAGACTAATGAATTAAATGCAAAAAATCTTTACTCAAAAATGCTCTTTCATTTAGAAATAAGATTATTTTTTTCCTTTTCAATGTTAACTATAAACTTATAACATCATTATATACAATTAATATCATCATAAAAGCTTCTCGCGATGATCAATATTTAATTAGGTTTAATCTTTAAAAAAATTTACTTAGAAGATTTTACATAATTCAATTAGGACTAGTTTATTTACTCAAGTAAATCGCGCGTACATTCGTTGGCAAACTTAAGTTCATCAACTTTTATAAGTTGTGCTTCCCGTTAACCTACCCCTCAGTGCCCACCAAGGGTTTCGTACTAATTGAAAGTTTAATTCCGACTCGCACTTGGCCGGTTTTTCGAAGTAATGTCACAATTAAACATGACAAACAAAAACCATCGTTTTATCAGAATTTCAGTGAACGCGAGTAACTAGCAATATAGAGAATAAGCTAAAGCCAAGCTCTCACAAAGCATTCAAAAGCTTTCATGAAAATGGCACAATAGACGCGTTCCAATACACTTCAATAGTATATTACTGGTTTTAAGCCGTGGTCTCGTCTGCGTTGTTTGTTTACGATACTTCTATAGAAAGAAGTAAACGATATTAGATAATTTAAATAATTGGTCTAAAAATTGTTAAGAAAAAAGTTACACTACACGCGTCGTTGAGTTAAGCTATTCAACAAAACGTTTGAATTAAAATTTGGCAATGCGTGGAGAGCAAATTGTATTGGCAATATCCTTCTATGCTATAAAGAAGCGTCAAGCTGCTATAACATACTGCTGTTATAATTATTAATGTTTACTTAAGTCATGACTCAAGTATCACTCAAGCTAATTTGCAAAATTCAATGAAAGATTCGGCAGAAAGTGGCAAACGAAGTGCCTTAACACTACGTACCCTCTGCCTACGCTGCTGTATGCAGAATGCAGCGTGAAGCTGATTTGACTTCAATATTAGTTATATTTCTTAATAAGCTCTACAAAAACACAGACAGAACCAGGACAGAGTGATAAATCACTATCAATAAATTCTAATATCCGACCAATGGCAAAAAAATAAGCAATAGGCAACATATTTAAGCCCAATTTCAAGCCTTATCTCCACATAAACGTGCAATTGAAGACGACGGCCGGATTATTTGGGGGCAGGGTGACCATAAATTAAAACTAATCCCGGATATCTGGCTAAGTTAAAACTGCTTATCTGTGCAATGTTATAAATTTTACGATGGAATTATACATTTTGCAATAAGTATTTTTTTTATATTTATCTAAATGTGTTATAAAGCTATTTATTCTGATTATAATTATTATATACAACTGAATTTATTATTAATGAATAATATTGAAAATGAAAATATAAGTATTGGTAAAAGATATGTAAGTTGGAGTCGAAAGTGGCCGCTCTATCTTTTAGGAATCAGATGGTAGCTCAGTTCTGGCAACTGACAATTTCATTACAAGAAAAAAAAATGATGATTAAAAAGTCACAATTCCACACTGCGCTTTTTCTGTCGGTGCTAGAGTAGAGAGTTGAAAATATTTTAAATGTAATCACTCCCCTGAATCAGAATCGAACCCACGACCATGGAATTAACTAAACCTACATTTTATTTAAGATAACAACATACTGGCCCTAATCCACATGAGGGAAAGTCATGCTAAAATTATTCAAATAATAATAACAAAAGCAATAAAAGAAGTGATTTCATATGTTTTACGACCGCAGTCAAACATCTGAAAATAATTGCTGTCATAACTTACCCCACTAGTTAAGGGTTACCTTGGGGAGGGTAATTTTTACGACCCACTCAATTACCCTCACGTTTTTCTAATATAATAATATCATTACGAAAAAAAAATAAAATCAGATTCTTCTATTTTTTTGCCATTTTTATCTTTACGCAGCTTTAAGCAGGTACCTACTGGATTTTTTTATTTTTAGCCTATGACGAAAATAAAGGTTGACATGTCTATGTTTATTTGTATGGCTGACTGGCCATGTGCATCGTAACTCCCAAATGAATGAATCACTTTTGATTTAGTTTATTCGTTTAAAAGGTGACTTAATTATGATTCACGAAAATATATTCAGTTCGCATATCCTCGACACCAGACCGAAAAAAATGAAAATATTAAATATTTCATTTTCTCGAGTGGAATCGAACCCACGACCTGTCGCGCACCCTTGCATCACGACTGGTATATTTTTTTAATTATTACCTATTAAGTCCCACCTCGAGGGTCAAAAGCTGAAGATAATAAAATAAATTGATGAAAATACCTATAATTTATCTTTCCGTAAACTCTTTGTGAACGAAAAACAATATTATCGTACTCGAAGCAATACGTCCACAATCCACAAACGTGCAACCAATCCACTTATAAATATTTTAATGGAACATTTATTCCAATGTTAATTTGCAACGATAAATTATATTATAAACGAGGCAAAGCACGGTGTTGAGTTCCACCACTCGACACGCAATGGCTCGAGAATTCGTCGGAAATTGGAGAACAGATGATGTACGGGCAGTCTCTTAATGGATACAGAGTAAGACACTCTGGGTTCACAGGTTCCCGCTGTCTACCCTGCTGTGTGCGGGATACAGCGTGAAGCGGGTTTTTTTTTCGAAATATTAAATAAAGGAACTATCAAAACCGACGCCTATATACGGCCATACATATTACTTGAAATGACCTTTGATAGCTTCCACGCGTGCTTTACCACCAAATACCCGTAATTACGTTGTAAAATATTATTATAGTGTTCCGTACAGCTATTTTGGCACGAGATAAAGCCGCGAAACATTGCTATGATATCAAAAATGTTGGCATTTGTTTGCTTGTATAAGAAAAAACTTTGTATGTGCGGTATGGTATGCATTTATGATGAAGGCTGCCTGAGACGAATATATAAGAGAGTAAAGAAGTAAAAAATGAGTTTTTAATTTAAAATTCTTTGTATTATTTTTATTTTCTTCTTTAACATTTTCTTTTTTAAATAATTAGACAAAAAAGTGCAGTAGTCATGCATCCTAGTAGTACGATAAATTTCATAAATGTATGTATGTTTGTAAGTCTATCCACAAAATTCTCAAAAACTAAATGTCGTTTCTAGTATATTTTTGATGTAAATGAGGCGTGGGACAATATTGGGAATAATTTCATCTAAATTAGTTCAGTAACTTTTGATATATGGATATCTTCAGGTCATTATTGATAGAAATTTGATTTTCGTTTGTAAAGGCCCAAAAAAGTGAAAATTATGAACGACGTATGAAGATGATAATTAAAAAATTAGAATTAATTTATTTAATTATTTCTAAAGAAATTCGAACCCATAATGTCTGTTCTTATACTATCATATCGTCTAGATTTCTTTATTATGCCATACGGCTACCAACTATGAATAAATTAGCACTTTTTATCTGCTTGCAAACGTCTAAATTCCAATAAATTCCTTACACAAAGTAAATTCCCAATATTTTCAACACAAGTCAGTCTGCGAGATATTTTTCTTATTTATTTAACGTTTGACGCCTCAGGTTTACTTTCAGCTATCCATCGAAGATTGTGCTTGGAATTTTATCTGGCTCATTGCTCTGAGATCTAGTGACCTTCAATGTAGGAATGCCTCTATAGAAGCCCTTGGCATGTTGCTTTAACTAGAAATTTGAGCGTTTGCCTTAAATAGAATTTGTAGAACGTCTTGATTAGATTAGGTGAAGTACTTTGCTTAATAACAAACCTTTCTTTTGATAATTTTATTCTTTTTATAATACTTTATAATTTTATTCTTTTTACATCCTTCATTTAAAAAAGATATACAGAAGGAAGGGAGTGTCAAAATGTTCTGTTTCGTGTCCGTTTTCCAATCTCTCCGAAATTCTACACACTGTGTTTTGTGGTGGAACTCATTATCACCCTTTGTGGACATTTGCGTAGAAAAAACTATAAGTATATGAAGATAAAAAATATTAGGTACATTTGCAAAATCAGGAAAAAAGCGGCCATAAAAAAGAATAAAAAAATGAACGGTTTAGCAAAATTTTGTTGAATGGCAGAGAACGAAATAAATGCTTCAATTTTATTTGGAGAGCGCTTAAGGCCAAATTGTGTGTTAGTTTCAATCACATAGTATTTTGCTAATATTCTATTTGACCAATTACGTACGGTGCTGTTAAAAGCTTTCCAAACTAGAATTAAATAAAATATTTATGTTTATTGTGGCCAGTCGTACGTATACATGTTTAGTTGTTATTTTTTATTTATATTACTGTAAATTGCACAAAGGAAATTGCGCAATTGCTCGAAAATTACGCGGAAAGTGGATAACGGAGTGTTTAAACACTACGTTCCCGCTGCCTTACTAGCTGTATGCAGGATACATGCTATATTCTAAAAAAATATCTTTATACATATTTTATTTATGATGTAGCATCACAACGTCACGTTCACGTTAATTATTTTCTAAATAAGAAGCAGCTTTCGTTACTCGTTCCTTACGTTCTAGAGTATCAAAATTTCAACTAGCGCCGTTACTACGTGCTAGAAGTATTAACACCAATTTACATAAATTTTCTACGAAAATCCCACAAACTATTTTAACTCTAACAAACTGGAACTTTGATACCCTTCAATTAAGCGTGGCTTAAAATGAGTAAACCTAATAATATGAGGGCAGCAACTTCGTTTTCATAACCCAATGACGTAATAGAAACGTATCGTTCTAAATATTTATATATGTTATATATATGAACCATAGTTGTAAATCAGAAGAATTTTAATTCTATTTAAAACATAAATTTCATATTTGATTCATAACAAAACATAGAATGAATATTGATGATGTTTTTTTTCCTGTCCATCACCTCCCTCTCTTCTCCTTTCTTGGTGCAAATTAACGCCCAGAGCATACCTGCTCATCTTATAGATCTTCTTACAACCTTTGACTCCGGCTTAGTTGATTCATTTGATACCATCACATTGACAACTACTTATCGTCCAAATTATGTATATGAACATGAGAAACAATGCTATCACTTACCTACAACGGTCAAATGCACTCTTCTCACGAGTGGTGGATGCGTGGATATCTGACACTCATAGAAGCCCTCGTCCCGTTCACTCACGTACTGTATGAGCAATCTCCAGTCGTTAGGATGCTCAAACGCCAAGGAGTATCTTGAGTCGGCGGAATAGGTGTGACGTCCGAAAGAAAGTAGGTGGAGGTCCTCACCACGGCGTCGGACCCATGATATCTGTAAAGAAAATGGGAGAATGTTGGATATTTTAGTCATTGACATTTTTTTTATTTTTTAGTTTTACACTGTATCCCACACACAGCAAGGAAGGATGAAAAATAATGTTAACACAATTAGTTTCCAATTTTTCACCGAATTCTACAGACATTGCGTGTTGAGCGGCGGAACTCTACGCCGAGCTTTTCGCCTCGGTACCAGAACGAAGAGATGAAAATATTAAATATTTCATTTCCTCGAGTGAGAATCGAACCCACAACCCATCGCGCTTACAATCACACGCTTGTGCCCCAGTGACACGATTGGCCTTATTGACAATTTTATGGGATAAATTGTTATCAAATAACGTAAAATGGATTCCTCTTTTTGTCTTATGAGATCTCTCGCTTTAGTTTTTATTATGCGTGAGACAGACAAAGAAACAACTTCATCAATAATACTAATATCTATTTCCTGCAGTTTTAAAAATTTCTATTTTATGTAAAGAAATATCAGGTCTGGGCTGGCTCAGATATTTAGAATATTACAAAATATAAACATAGATCGGAGCAAATTGACTTATTACTAGTTCTTCGTACGTGCTCAAGACATGCGAAAAAAAAAAGAAAGACAAATGTTACTTACAGTTTTTTCACCTAAATCATGCACTCGACAATGCAAGTATACGCGACTTCCAAGCTGCGCCGTCACATTATTTGTGGAAGCATCATCTTCGAAGAACGGCAAAGGTTCCGATGTGGTAGTGGATATGACTTCTTCCGTGTCTTCGTATACTTCCGTGAAAACTTCGTGCCAGAATGGTCCGTTTATGACTTTCTTGTCACCGGTTTTGAAATCTAAACAGAAAAAATGTAATGTATATTTCTTTTATTTTTTATATAGATATTCAATTTTTCGCTGTATCTCGCATCTAGCTAGGTAAGCTTAGGGAACCTAGTGTTAAGAAACTCAGTTCCCCATGCACCATTTTCAAGTTTTGGTTCAATTGAAACTCAAAGCCACATTTTGTTTTTGTTGTTTTTTCTCGCGCCTTAGAATGGGAATCGAACCCATAACCGTCATAATTTCCGTCAAACCGCCCTTTATTTATCTTAAGTAATTATAAAATAATCTAAGGCACAAATGAAAAAAAACAAGACAAATAGTATTTTAATATAACGCAAACATAAAAGTAACTAAGATTAAACATTTCTGAGCATAGCATTATTTTTCAATTCTGCCATTTGAAGTGTACAGCGTTGAAAGGAGGAATAAGTGGAAACACTCGCGCAATATGGTGAGCTGTGAGACAAACGAATATTAAACAGAAATAAAGAGAACGTTTTAAAATTTGTTAAAGTAACAAACAGTGAGGAAAGAAAATTTAAAGCAACCCAGTTAAAGTGAAGTGGATGCCTCGTGTAGAACGTAGCAATGCTCGCCTTTGTATCAGTTTACAGAAATAAAACTTCTATTCTACGTTCCTTGTAAATATTGTAAGTTTCATTAGATACGTAAGATAAATTAGCCGTTTGTTTTCTAGCGATGTTGGCTTTTCTATATCTTTAGCGGATGTTTATATGCTTCATTTTTCTTTTATATTTCCTTGAGATTAATTTATTTTTCTTGATGTTAAATAATTTTTTTTATTAGGTACTATATAAAGTACAAAAAATTAATAATTGCCAGTTTTCCCGCTTGCAGGATAAACAGAGGGAATCCTTCCCCCTAACATTCGATACATTGCGTATTTAGCGGGAGAACAAGGGGTTGATGGGAATCGAACCCATAAATATTATGTTTACAATGCGAATCTGTTTCACTATCGATTATTTAGTTTCTATATATTATTTTGGTACCTGGTATCTGAGGAGCTATGACACATAGTGTTCTAGTGAGCAACGCGCTGAAGACCAGCAGGCCAGCCGGCGTCATTTTGTCAATCGTAAGTCGCCGCCATAGATTTCATCTGGCTAATTTTCTATCCTGTAAAAAAATGTTTGTATAAGTAAATATTTTATACATAAAATTTAAATATTTTATAGTACACAAAAATAT
The DNA here is from genome assembly GCA_001486225.1 of Heliconius pardalinus sergestus. NCBI lineage: Eukaryota > Metazoa > Arthropoda > Insecta > Lepidoptera > Nymphalidae > Heliconius > Heliconius pardalinus. The sequence continues at coordinate 16,772 of FASU01006528.1, read as the reverse complement.
ATATATATTTACAATTTATCGATACTTGCTACATCCGCGGTAGCTTAAAGCTTGATTTTGGCATTCAACACTAAAAGGATCGCTAAGGCTATTTTCCTCTACATTGGTTTACAACCAAAATATTAATCGAATAAGAGAATTTTATGTTCAAAGTAAACTTACAGTGTTCTTTCATAATTGGACATCATTTATATAACATGAATTCAACTCGTCTCAACTTCAGTTATTATTGGATTCTAACTGATTTATGGATTCATCGATTTCCTTATGCAGTTGTGAAGGTACTCGTATGTCAAACAAAATGGAATAAGTTTATATACTTGGATTGCTTTGTACTCTTAATATTTTTTTAATATCATGCTGTATTCCGTACAGCAAGATATGTAAAGAGAAGGAAAGGAAGGGAAAAAATAGATAATTTCTTAAAAAAAGTCATTACAAACTTATATTTGTAGTTCACTTCATACAAAATCAATGTCTATTAAAATCTACAATTCTGAAATCCTGATCTATAAACCTAAAATTGGTACTGAAGCCTCGGTAGACGAGTGCGATTCGCAATTAACCGCCTTTTTGTACTTAATTTACGATATTCAATTATAACATCGATATTCCAACATCGACGCAAAAAAGGTATATTCATCTATAATTAACGTAACGTTCTAGCGAAGCCTGATAATGATGGTTATATGTTATTAAAGTAAACTTTTAACAATATCATTTTTAAAACTAGGTCATAGATATTGGAGAATTAGAGCTTAAAACAGCGAATGAATATTTGTATTCTGGAAGTATTATAAGTTTCGAAAACGAATGTAGGTTGATTTAATTTAGGCGTAGAGAAATAGAATGGTATATTTAGAAAATAATATTTGCATATAAATTTCCATTATAATGACTGTATTCTCGTGAAGGCAAAAGAAAATTTACTAAAGCATATTCAAATCTTACCCACCAAACGAAAATGCTGAAATATCAACAATAAAAAAAAAGCATACGCCATCATATTTTCCTAACCACTAAGTAAAAAGGACACTCGATTCCATCTCTGTTTATTACATATAGATAAAAAGAGAAAAAAAAACATCATTACATCACCCTCATGCATACATACTTCGGTTGATCGCCTCGCATATTGTGCATGAAAGCTAACTATTTGTAGGGTTATGGGGAGGATGGGGCAAAACAGTCGTCCATTTATATTTATACATTTTTATACAGAATATGATGAAATGTGTTCGATTTTATTTATTTTTTGCTTAGAAATAATGTACAAAACTATTCTACGTCTGTTAACCGATAAATAATAAATATAATTTTTATGTCGCTCTTTTGGTGTTAATAGATATTTCAACGATGTTGATCATGACTTAGAAAAAATCTATATCTAAAAATAGCCAGAAAAAAAATA
>FASU01006528.1:0-13582 GCA_001486225.1 Heliconius pardalinus sergestus | reverse complement strand
AAAAAACAACTTTCACGCTTCACGCTGTATTCTATACATAGCAAGGTAAGTGGAGGGAATCTTGGAACCCAGTGTTCCTAATTAAGACACTTCCCTTTCTCACTTTCCACTGAATTCTTGAGGCATTGCTTGTTGAATGGCCGAACTCAACGCCGTACTTTGACTCGTTACTAGAGCAAAGAGAAGAAAATATGAATTATTTCACTCCCCTGAGTGGGAGTCAGACCCACGACCGTCACACAATTGGACATTTCTACCACTGCGCCACGGCGATCTCAAGCAACTTAAACAAACAATGGAAACACACCCGACCCAACCCACACAACTACGTAATAAAATAATATTTTCCCTACAAAAAGTGTCCTTCTTGGACGCCTCCCAAACATCTTGGAAGCTAATGAGCCGGTTATATAGTTAATTGTATTGCCTTGTATTGCCACTGGTACAAACGGTTTGTTTCTAACAGAATATTACTGACCTTTCTTTCTAATATTTGGTCTGTAATATTCTTAGACGCCATAACGTGTAAGGACGACTGTGAGTTCAAATCTAAGTCAGGAACATTTCTATACCTAGATAAATAATATCTAAGTGTAATTAATCGATGCTTGTACATGGAAGATATATGAGAAAAACTATTAATTGTTAAAGAGAACATATTTAGATTCTCTGCTAGAATAGTATGTAATTATATTCTATAGACGTAATAAATAATTATTGACAAATTATTATTATTAATATCAAATTAGTTGCAAATCTGGTTTCCATATACTGATGATTGCGTATTATTGACGTTAATGGTAATATTGGAGGATACTCACAGAGTTCATTGTGGCGCATAGGGGCTTAGTTTAACTAGTAACCATATGGCTTTAGATACGAAGTTCATTATATTTCAATTTTTTCATTGATGTTCAATGGTAAGATAAGAACTTTCATTACTTAAAATATATATATGGTGTAAAGTTTTACTACTCTATACGTTTTATACGCCACACTGTATCAATTTGTTTAAACGTCAATAACCGATCTTGAAGTGAAGATAAAAAAAATCCCTGGAAACCTGGTATTAAGACACTCCGTTCCCAATAAGATGCTTCCGTTCTCCACTTTTTGCCTTTTTGTAATTCTCCTGGCGGAACTGAACGCCGCGCCGCTTCGTACTCATTTAGGGAAATGATGATATTTAAATGCGTTTCATTCCATTGTAGTGGCACTTGACAATGAAATATCTTGAATTCGGCACTGACTAACTAATAACTGATTAAAGACACTATCTTTTTTGATGTCTAAAATCTATTATAAAATATCTACATACGTAATGCGTAATGTTAATTTCAAAGAGTAATTTAATAATTAGAATATTTATTCAGAAAACGTATAAAAACTTTTTACAAAGGATGGGATTTCAACCCGCACCTCTTGTTACTCTCAGTGTTAGGAATAAATAAATACTTTAAAAAAAATACCAAATATAATTTTATCATTCACCTGGGTTCCCAAATAGCAAACGAGCCATAATGAAAAACGATAACGATATAGCCCAATGTAATAAGAGAATAATGGCCGGAGCTTTTGGTAATCTTCCAAAGCTAATAACCGTATCGAATTGAAGCTGTGTTTAGAGGTTTTAAAGTCCAACCATTGTTTTAATTACACTTGAATTCATTTCTTTTCTTTCCTTATTTTTTTTATTAAAGTTGAAATTATAACATATCTATATTGTCCATATCTATACTAATATTATTAAACTGATGAGTTTTGTTTGCTTGAGCGCAACAATCTCAAGAACTAATGGTTCAAATTGAATAAATATTTTTTGAATTGATACTATTGTTTATAATCCATGGCCAGTCGTAGTGGAGGGGCACAAATGTACGACTCCAAAGGCGACAAGTTATGGGTTCGATTCCCACTCGAGGGAACGCAATATTAAATATTTTCATTTTCCTCGCTCTAGTAACGAAGCAAAGCGTTGCGTTAAGTTCCATCACTCAACAAGCAATGCCTTCAAAATTTGGCGGAGAGTGGAGAACGAAAGTGTCTTAGCACTAAGTTCCCAGGTTCCCTTTGCCTACCCTGCTATGTGCAAGATACAGCGTGATGCTAAAAAAAATCATCTAAATTATCAATAAAGAATAGCATTATGAAAATATATTAAATATAAAATTTGCGGCAAGGTGTTTTTAATCATATTCGTGTTAACTGCACAACGAAGGAGTCGAGATAGGAGGGTAATGTACATATTATAAAGTGTAAACTTATTTAATTTTAACTAACACAATGAACTATAGTTACATGGCAGTGTATGGACTCAGGTGCAGCTTTAATCTTTTCAGTATTACACTGTGCTTAAGTGTTGTTAAGTTAAGTGTGCCATAAAGTCAACAAGAAATAGTTATCATAGTTTTACTCGACTGTGGCGATGCTCAAAAGGAGGATTATGTATTTAGCACGTATGTATGTTTGTCCGTTCCTTTGTTCCTCTGTTGTAGTTAACAGTGAACCGATTTTTTTAAATGATACGTCGTTGGATTTAGATACATGGTGCGAGTGTCAATAGACATATTAATTTGGTTTATGCAATCGGGTTTTTGTTTTGTTAATAGTTCGCTAACAAGGTTAGCAAAGCAAACTTAGTGTTAAGTTGACCCTTGAAATGTAATTCTTAAAACTGTATTTTTGGTATTTTCAGATATTGCGTGCTGAGTGCTGGAACTCAACGCCGCGCTTTGTCTCAACACCAGATCGATGAAAAAAAATCGCTTCACGCTGTATCCCGCAGACTACTGTGTGCCACACTACTGTGTGTCCCTCTGCCTACCCTACTGGGTACCCTACTGGGAACCTAATGGTAACACACTCTGTTCCTCACTAATAGAAATATAAATAAATATTTCATATCTTAAAGTAGGGATCGAACCCACAACCAGTCGCGTGTACAGTCGCACGACCACGACTGGTCTTAATATTTTTATAATGAAGTTAAATCACTTTTTAACCATTGTAAATTATTTTCATTAACTTAATGCCTGTTAATTGAAATAAATGGTTTTTATTTCATCAGAGACGAAGTCGATGTCTGTTTTATATTTGAAAATTGTATTATCTCGGAGCTTTACAATAAATTGAATAATAAACTTAGGAAAATATTTTGAAACTGAAAAAAGCTGTCAGGTCATTAATGCAATTAATTTTTATTTCACATCACACATGTATAAATATATGTATATTATTTGTTAAAAAATAATAACTCTATTTTAAGGTACCCTTATCTTATATCTATTTTTATCTTAGTATTAAGACACAGGGGGAGGGACCCCCATATTCTGCTCAATTTTTTGCGAAACATTACGATCTGCAATTTTTCATTATCATTATCAAAGTCCAATTGAATAAGTTGGTTTGTTTAAGATTTTTTTCGGTTCCATCGCTAACAGCAATGAATTGGGGTGTTTCCGATTTATTACGGACTTTACTTTGAGATTTATTGTTCTAAAATTTATTTTTATTGCTTTTTTTTGTGGTGTTTCGTTGAATTATTTTTTATCATGGCTTCAGCTTCAATCTAAAAAATTAAAGCTTAATATTTATATTTGTAATGTAAGTTACGAACTGATGCCCACTGCGGCACAGGGGATCGAACCCACAACCGTCGCGTTACAGTCACACCCTTGTGCCACTGCGCCAAGGTGGCCTATGAGTATGAGTATCAGAGAATATCTTATAGATAACATGAAGTGATGTGAACTGCACTATGCTTGGAGCATCTGCAAAATATAATTTCAAAATGCTACCCACGATAGCAGACGTAATAAAGAATATAGTACATCTGGTGCAGGAGTTTCTGTTGAAAAACTCAGGAAAAACTCCGTCATATTGAGAAAATTTGGATTTAAGCTTCCATATTTAAAAATATGAAGGTTTTTAAGTGTATCCTCCTTTTAAGTGTATCCATAAAGTAAAAGATCTGAAAATTATACTCCAAAAGTACCTGTAATTCAACGAGCATTTCTATTACATTCTAGAATTCAAAAAAATAAATTTCAATATAGATTACAATGCAATAAAAAAGCAATTACTGTGTAGTACTTTTAAGTTTATATACCTACTCCATAAGTGACAAATATATTTTATATGCTATGCACATGAGGAGCATATTAAGAATGTTTTCTTAGCAAAGCTGTCTTAAGCTACTTAAGCGCTAAGCTAAAGCTTCGAGCTTAATTTATAGCGGAAAGCTAGCTTGGGTTTATGGCAACGAAGATTTTACCTACAGATTATGTAAATGTAATAATAATATAATAAATAGATAGATTGTAATATACTTAATAAAAAAACCGGCCAAATACGAATCAGACTGGAAAAAGAATGGTTCTCTACCATTATATATAGAAAAAATCGTATTTATTGTATAGGAGACCTCTTAAATATTATTACTTTTTAGTATACATATATCGCTATAACAATACGGCAACAGAAATTTTTAATCTGTGAAAATTTCAACTCCCTTATACAGTTCACGAGATAGAGCGTAGTGACAGACGGACAAATTGACAGACGGACGGACGGACAACGGAGTCTTACTTGCAGTAACGTCCCGTTTTACCCTTATAAATATTATTATTGCGGATTCAATTCCCACTTGGGGGAAGAACTATATTTAAATAATTTTTATTTTCCTGCTTTGTAAAAATGAACATTGAAAAATTATTCTTTCAAATAAAATTTACTAACTGTACTTGGAGAACCTCCCGGGTTCAGATTTTATTTATTGTCACATCTTTACTCCGCTGCAATATCATGATAACTCTAAAGTTATTTTATAATCGAAAATGTTATTTGGAATATTATTATTTTCTAATTATTTTTAGCTCCCTTATTGTTGTATCCCAATATTTTCATTTCTTCGCTGTGTTGTCGAGGCAAAGCGTGGCGTTGACTTCCGCCATTCAACAGGTAATGCCTCCAGAATTCAGCGGAATGTAGGGCCGAAAGTGTCACAACAGTAAATTCCCAGGTTCCCTCTGCCTACCCTGCTATGTACGAGATGCAGTGTAAAGTTAAAAATAAAAATTTGTATACGAGTATATTCCCCATAGCCAATTCTCATGCGTCTCGCATAAGAATTTTCGTTATTTCGTACAAAACCATGTAAAACGTTCATGTGTCTGCATACTGCCGCAATGCGTAGCTTCGACTGTACCAAAGCCAAATACATTATTCGTTATCTGTCCCTCGAGTTACATTCGCTGACTTCTTTAATAACACTTATTAACTAAGTAATTTCTACACGTGGCTATATTATATTAGGGTTGGGCGAATTTAGATGCAAAGTAGGCATCTGTAACGGAAGGACTGTACAGGTTACTTTTTAGACTTGACGTTCACGATTTCGCACGTAGGGTAGGCAGAGGGAACCTACTATTAAAATACGCAGTTCCCCATTCTGGGACGAATTTTCGAGACTTTGCGAGTTGAGTGGTAAAACTCAAAAACTGGTAGGTCTTTGCATTATAAACAAAGTGGAATTAATAATTAAACTCCTGAGTGGGAATCGACCCCATGACTGCAGCGGCTTACAGTCTAACGCCACTATACCAAGACGGATTCAACAAAGTGAGTTTTATAATTAGGAAAATGTTTATATTAAGAGTGGTAGGAAAAAATATATTTTATAAACATCAAAATGACTTGCTCTTTAATTTGCCTAACCACCTGCCTTCATCATATATTCCTCCTGGTAAATAAACATTCACATTTGAAATGCTAACAAATTGTGTATGCGAATTTGATCACTAAAAGTATGAATTTGAAGTAAAAATCCTATAATATAATAAAATTTAAGAAATATCTTTATATCTAAACAACAAAACGAAAAATTTTATTATTCATAATTAATCATATTAATGAAGTAATTATATTTTTTTTTTTTTTTGCATCTTATATAAGGGGCATATTGTTACAATGGGGTTACGGTTACAATACGACTTATTAATTAATAAAAGCATAATTGTATTATTTTTTATGATGCCATATAATGTGAGGCATATTACAAGGTCGAAATTTATATTACAAGAGTGGGGAAAATTTAATCCCCCTTTGTAGGAATCGAACCCACAATCATCGCATTAATCAATCAGAGAAAGTAATTTTACTCTGTTCCCATACTGTTTATATACATACATTCACATATATGGAGAAGAAACGTTGATTATCCTCATACAGAGTTTCCGAAGTAATATATTAGGTGAGATTAATCAAGCTAATGTGCATTAACGATAACACATTTATTAGATTACGGCGACCAAATTACTTTATATGAAATGGATGGAAAACGTGAAAAATTACAAATATACATATTATATAGGTATGTATGGCTTTTAGTATTTTTTTAAATCTTTATCGGCTTAACGTGATGGTCGTGGATTCGATAACAAGTTAAGCTACAGTAGTAGTCCTTTTCACACTAGGTTAATAGAGCGTGTTAGTGAGAAACGTAAGCGATTATTCTTCTTTTTAGTTTTACGCTTTTCCCCACAAATAGGAAGGTAGGCAGTGCCCCTAGTGTTAAAATATTGTGTTTTCCACATTCTGTTGTGGTTGTATCATGCACATAGGGTAGGCAGTGGGAACCTGGGAACCTAGATTAAAGAAACTTCGTTCCACATTAAGAGACTTCCGTCTCCCACTTACTATGTTAAACCACACATGTCAAAAACCGTCTATCCATTCGGATTATAGGGATATACTCAAAAGTGCGTAAGAAATTGGCACACATATAGGTACACATGCACAAAATCTATCTTTCTTTTTCGATACAAATTATTAAAAAAAAAATTTTTGATATAAGGATAGATGGAAACGAAAAAAAAAATAGATGCGAGTATGAACCCACAATCATCGCATTTTAATGAAGCACCTATCATCTACGTCACTACGGTATGAAATTAGAAGCTAGAACATAACATTACCTTACCTTAGCATTAACTTGCGCATAAAGTTTATTGTTAAGTAACCGTAACTACTACACTTCTACAACAATAGCGAGCAGAAACGTTGTTTTAATTATTCCCCTTCATAGGAATATACTATGTGTTGCCTTTGTTTATATACAGGTAGTTGAAAAGTCTTAGTTCAACGGTACGAATAGCTTCACGCTGTATTCCGCACATGGCAAGTCAAGTAAGAGAACCTAGGAACCTAGCGTTAAAGCTTCCATTAAGACACTTCCGTTCACCTAGGAACCTAGTGTTAAGACACTCCGTTCCCACTTTTCTGCCGAATTCTATAGGTATTGCGAATTGAGTAGCGGAACTCAAACTCTGCTACTATGTCACGATGGTATCAAAAGCTCATCTTTAGAGATATTATATGCTCATATGAACTTATTTATACTTCCTTTGCCAATTCATGCATTAAAATATGTAATCTCATGCATCTATTGTTTCCAACTTCATTAGTGTTCAAACAACAGTGTATAATAGTCCGGTATTATATAAGTCTATGTTCCTTTCCTGTGGTGTTATGATGATGGCTTATAGTTATTATTTTTAAGGTACTCCAAAAGAAAAAAACGGAACTCTTAGAGGATAACTTTGTTGTCATTTCCCTTTTACGACTGGTTCTGTCCATCTGTCAAGACTATGTATAAAGATTTTAAGCTGAAATTAATATCAAATATTTCGGTTGACGGTCCCATCGTGCGCATAAAAAATTAAGCTTCTAAGTCAACGTAATCAAGATCGATTGTTTATACTTCGTTTTTGATGCTAAAAATTGCCTGACGCTGCGTTGAGTTAGAGCAAAACGCAGTGAAAGGAGAGTCTTGATAACAACTTCTCTGTGTGTACTCTGTTTTTTATGAAGAAAAATCCGCTAAGTAGGGCTTGAATCTACAATTACTGTTTTCAATTTAGTATAGAACAGTTCTGCAATAGAGGTAATTTACGAATGATTTTAAAATAAAATTGTCACAAATCCATTTTCTATACAAACTTAAACTAATAAAACATGTCATTAATTATATGAAAATGTATGTAAATAAAATAAACCTTACGTTAAAATGTAAATACTCGAGGATAGGACTTAAAACAACTCGGCGGGTGTGAAATTAAGGCGCTCGTTCTGAAGGAAACGTGAAAAGCTCGCTATCAAAGTGAATAGAGCATTCGCTGAGCAAAAGCAAAGTTCAGACGGGCACGTAAAATTATACGTATACAATTGTCATGCCAAGTAAATACTGGTATTTTATCTTGAATTCTTATGTAAATGTTCTTAGAAAAGTTTAGTATTTGAATAAAAATATGTAAAGTTTACATATTTTAGCGTCCCTCGTAGTACATCGTTACAGCATCAATGTTAGCTTTCTAGTCAATAAATAAGATTAATAATTTGTTCCTCGATTTTCCCACTCCCACTTTTTTCCCACTTTTTTTATGGAAAAAAACAAGGCCGCCGCCCACCACCCCGTGTAACACCAGTGTCCACTATGCCATTTTGATTTAAACCTAGAGATGTATGAAAAATATTTTAAAAAAATACACAACAAACAGAAATAAATTTATATCTATATAATTTTATTCGTTAAATTTCTTATGTAAATTGTAGTAACGACGAAATAAATTGGCCTTGTTTATATTGAAATTTCGTCTTCAAACGATCAAGGTTTTTCAGATACAAAATTTCGCCAAATTAATATTATCTTGATATATTTTATTTCTTTTATTCTGTACATTGGATTATATTAGTATTAATACAAATAAATAAAATTGAATTATCTGTCTGTGATTTCAAAATAAATATTTTTTTCAAGTGTTTAAATTCACACGATATTAAAATAATAAACAAATTATTTTGAGATTTTATAGGAATTTCACTTTAGATTACGTTGACTTGGAGGCTTGATTTTTTTCTGTACTTCAAGGAACCTTAGACGTACAGACAGACACGAAAAAAATAAGTATAAAGGTTCCGTTTTTTCCTTTTGAGGTACGGAACCTTAAAAATAAAAAAAAACAAATATGAAAGTAAACATAATATTAACGTTTACAATATTGGTAAAATAGCTGTAATTTATATTGTAATTATCGCTTAGTTCGCTAATAACTAAATTGTTGATTGCTTTCGGTTATCCAGAATCCACTTAGCTGAACAAAGTCTAGAACTATAATGAAAGCAAGTAAATTAAGTTAGTTATTTAGTTTAGTATAAACACTTGTTATGGTTACATTAAAACTGTGTTTCAGTAATAAATATATTTTTTTTGTTTTATGCTGTACCTATCGCAAACGTAGGGTAGGCAAAGGGAAACCGGGAACCTAGAGTTAAGACACTCCGTACCCGCTTTTCACTATACGAAAATTATTCTCTTCCCTCGTCCCTTCCCTTCCCTTCGCTCTTTCCAAGCGAGGACCTCGCTTGTTTAATGGAATGAACGAAAATTATATAAAACTATGGACATGGCCATGACCATATCGATTATTTCGAGTATCCTTCGTGAGTACTTAATAAGTACCTGGCGTACTCTGTACCTGTACTCTGCTGTAGCCCAGCAGCTTGCACTGTTAAAAAAATCCTTGTTTACTTTAGCTACTTTCATATTATTTTGTTGTATGGCATTTTAATTTGGCGTAACAGTAAAACGATAACTCTTCGTAACGATGTGAAGCGCGGCGTTGGGTTCCGCCACTTAATTCGGTAAATTTGGCGGAGTGTACAATGGAAGTATTTTAATAGGGGACCTTTAGGGAACTTTCCCCCCGACTGCCGTATAATGTATGGAATATAACGTTAACATAAAAAATATATGAATTATATGAAATTTACATTATTTAACCTTACAATAAAAGAAACCTCACTGAATATCTGCTTTGGCAATACAAGTTAACAAAACAGTTTAAGTTACTCTGTTGAATGAGAAAAGGAAATAATTTAAAGCAAGGTCGAGGTTAAGGTTTATGCATTCCCATTTTATAGTCACTTTGGTTAAATGACAACAATACTGCGGGAATCGTTTGTAGCGCTTTTAAATCTTAAGGGTATAATAAGATCTATATATTAATAGAAAATATCGATTGAATTTAACATTTATAGCTGAGAATGGTCTGATAAAGGGCAGTGGTTGTGAATTCGATTTCTAGAGGAAAGAATATTGAATTCGATATATTTTCGTATTATATGCTTAGTTATGTATATGTAGGTTACTGTGCGCCAAAAATCTTTTTTCTTTTTTTATTCTGGACACTAAAACAGACAGAAAATATTACTCTGGACACTAAAAAATACGTTTGCTATAAGAGCAGTTGTTAATTCTTATATTAAGAGGTGTTTGATTTCCCATATAAATAACAAGGGAAATTTTGTGTTTTTCATTTGAAAATTTGTTACGATTACGCCAGTATAAAAACCAATATACGAGTATATTATTGTAGGAATTTGAATGATATACTATTATTACATATTTATTATTAATATACAATTTAACTAATAATATTGTTTATACCTACCTAGGTATTAACAGTATTATTAATGTTTAAGTTGAAGAAATATTATATAGATATAGATGTAAGAAACACTGATCTAGAGTCACGTACCAAACAGCCGACTTTTCAAAAGCAAACACGAGAAAAATAAAAATTCACATTGTGTTCCCCAAATATATTGTGTGAAAGCTCGATCTTGGAATAAATTTAGGGAACTCAAATAAATAAGTAAATATAATAGTAGTAGTACTTATATATATTTTTTACTGTAGATAAGATAAAAAAAAATCTCCATTAATTAATGTAACAAAAAATAACAGTAACGGTAACAAAAAATCTTCAATAATTAATTGTTATACTGTTCGTAGCATTTGGCGTTCCGTTCTCTCTGACTATCCCGCAGGGATAAAGCGTGAAGCTATGTATGTATGTATGTATAATCTGTTTACATAATCCACAAGCAATACTAACACACTAAATCCGTAGCGGCGCACAAGCGTCCGACTTTAAACTATGCGATGATTGTGAATTCGATTCGCACTCGGGAGAATGAAATATTACATATGTTATATACTCGTTACTAGAATGAGGCAAAACGAGGCGTTGAATTCCGCCACTCAACACGCAGTTCCTAAACAATTCGGCATAAACTGAAAATGAAATGTCCTAATGAAAGCGAGTGAATCTAAACCTAGGTTTCCGTGACCCTACTTTCCTATATGCGGGATAGAGCGTGAATCTATATAAAAATAAAACACTTAGAAATAGTAAACTTAAGTAAAAACCAGACAAATATCATCCAATATGTATGAATATGACATACAACCCAGCAGCAATAACGACGTGTCACTAACGCTAACACCAGACCACATTAAATTTTCACAAACATGACGGAAGATGACATTTAATTATACCTTTGGACAAATAGATGTTATTATTTTTCCATCGTATAAAATAATTTAATATTTATTGAAATATGGTTATTGATGACTTATTTGTATGACCTTATTGAATCTTAATCGGGAACAACGTCATGGATTCGATTCTCACGCGACGAAAAGATTGTATTTATTATATTCATTTTTCCGCTCTGATAAAACAAACTGCGGTGTTAACTTCCGACTTAGTACGCAATATATCGACTCTACACGGAAAGGAAAGAACGGAATGTCTTGACATTAGATTTTCTCTTCCCTCCATTCTTTTTCTCATCAAAACGACCAAATGTACATATTTTGGTGTGATTTAAAATATCACTTACACGTAACAAATGAGCTAATATATTATGCGAATCGAATGAGAAAAATGTGAATGGCATATATTTCACGTCCACGAGTGCTCCAATTTTTTGCTCCATGGAAACTGATTGATGGATTATAAATCTCTTGTTGACAGATTTTCGTTGGCTCTTATTGAATAAAAATATTTTCAAAACGTTCATGTGGTTCAAATATTTAGTTTTACTGCTATTGTTATTTTGTAGTATCTTTTTATTAATATTACCATATAGGTAATGTTTTTTAAGCTTGACGCTTCATCCCTAGAGAACGGATCGAAAGACATTTCTGCATTACCTTTTACATCGTCCACTATCATCAACCTCTTAATACGTAGCTCCGGGGGATTTTCATAGTGTTTACGTAACCTTTAACCTGTATCATCGCAACTTATTCTAATTGGCATATTCGTATTGCCTTGAACTGGTAACAAAATAAAGCTCGGCCGTGAGTTCCTTCACTCAACACGCTGTCTCTATCATTGTTGGGAAAGCGTGAAAAGAAGTTCCTTGACACCAAATTCCCTGTATCATGCTTTATGCGGAATACAACATGAAAATGAAACAAAATAATATTGTAAGCATATCATGTTTATATTTTTTATGAACTCGAACATGTTTCTTTTGTCAAACTTAGGAATTATTCCAGTGGAATCAAAGATTTTGGTAGTAAGTCTTGGTAATCAGTTTGAAACATTTAAATGCAAATGTAATTTTTTCAACTCCTGTTTCGTTTCTTTTTAAAATCGATTTTTCGTCTATGTTAAAAGTATATATTTGTATGTATGTATGTATATTTGTAATCTCAACTTGTATATCGAAGTTTAATTCAATCATTATTCTATTATTCTCAGTATGGGTTGAAATTATTTTGATTTCCAACTAAGCGGCCGTTAGTTACTGCTAAATTATGCATGAAATCCCAAATTTATCCTGTAATATTAGCCGAATGCAATAGAGTAATGCAGTACAATATTATTTCAATAGTAACATACCAACAGAATCTAAATATTTGTATACGTTTAAATTTACACAGTTGCTCTACCGTCTAGCTGTAAACGCGACGGTTGTAAGATTAATTCGCAAAGGACGGAATATATTAGGGCCCAGGTAAAAATAAATATAATAAATAAAAAAATATCTAAAAGAGCGAAGAAATTCCACTCACAGAATAAATTTTAACTCAGTATCAAGTTGCAATAGCAAAGTTATTCTAGATCTCAAAACTTTATCAACTTTTAGCTTTAAGAAAGAAGATTAAATCTTGATTACTATCGGACGTGTTACGTCTATAGATCAAAGAAAGTTTCTTACAAGCTACCAGCTATCGTATATTTAATTTAAATCCTTAAACATATTAAGTTTAAAAGATTTATTTATATGTAATTCAAGAATAATCTACAAAACTACAAAGAATATTATACAATATCTGGAATACTGTAAGAACTGTGATTTTTATTTTATTTTCTTCCCATTGTCGTGTCGTCCACGAGACCAATGAAAATATTTAAAATATTGTTTACATTTTTTTGACTGATTTCTTATTTTATCTGACTATTTTCTTATCTTATATCTAGTTATAAAGAGATATAGAATATCGACTCTAAAACTGACAAATAGAGTGATTAAAAATAAAAATTTGCGTCAGCAAATAAAAAAAACAAATAATAAATAAATAATCCTTTTTGTCGTTAATCGAAACAATTAATTTTAATAATATTTGTTATATTTTTTGCCTATGCTATTTTTTGCTGTGACGTCTACGTGACCAATGAGAAACTGTGTGTAATTATTTTATTTGTATACTAGTGGACCCGAACGC
>FASU01006526.1:486-15562 GCA_001486225.1 Heliconius pardalinus sergestus | reverse complement strand
TTTCTTTAAGCTGAAAAATATAGTGCATATTTTTCCGCTGTACTTACGCACATATACTATACAAATACATATCGGCATATAAATTTCAACGCTTCCCTTGCATGATATGAAAAAAAATAACTGTACAAAGTTTTCAGCAACCCAGCGCGCTCCACACTTACAGATGATACTTAATATAATTTAATTTATAACTTAATTATTAGTTTTGAACTGACACCTATACTTACACAATGCCTTTTATTATTAATACTGCAAATAATATTTTGTGTTTAGATATTTACTGGTATTTATAATATAGGTATCTATATAAATTTTTTTAAAGCCTGCGTTTTAATTTTTTTTTAACGAACACTAATTGAGTCACAAACTGATAATATAAAAAGTAATAATTTTGAAGGTCGAGGTAGAAGAATTTGTCGACGATTATGAGAGGCCAGTTCTCGAAAAGTATGAGAAAATTACACCAACACCAATTGAGAAAAAGAAAAAGGTATACAATTCTCAATACACTACACATAAAAAATAAATACATGCTTGTAACTCGTGCTGTTAATATATTTTTTCAAGAACTTAATAATTAGTAGATTTTGTTTACCATTTAAAAAATACCTTTTTAAGATTTTAGCTTTTTACCTTTTTAAGACAATTATGTGTATAAATTTATTCAGGAGGATAAAAAACCCGATGAAGAAACTTCCTCTGCGACCGTACAAAGACGGCGATCAGTTAAAGATAAAAATAAACCAGAGGTACAGCATATTATAATATGATAATAATATTATAGGAAAGTTAGAATCAGCAATATAACTCATAAATTTATTACTTTCCCTTAGACAATGGACGTTGACGAAAGTATCAGTGTTTCTAAACCTAAAACTCCAATAAAGCCAGGCCAAGAACCTGAAGACGTTTCACTTACACATAAAACACCGGCTGAAATAAAGCCTACGGTTCGTATATACATACAAATAGCACATAAACTTAGTATTAGATACTTATAACGCTTCATATAAAAATAACGTTATTTCATGTAGGAAGATGAGGCAGAAGCTAAACTTAAAATTAAGAAACCAGAAATTGTCGAAGAAAAAACGATTAAACGTCCGTCACCTAAGGATAAGGAACAAAAGGTACGACGTCCTCTATACTTCAATTTGAAAAAATGTAGGGATTATTATATAGTATCTAAAATGTATAAAAATTTCAAAGTACGTATAATACAAAATTTAAAATCATTCACAGATTGGCAAAGTTTTACCTTTATCGGTGACACAAATATTAGAAAGAATGTTAATACTTATAAAGGTAACATTGTATAGCGTAGAATATAGTTAGACTTAAAAATATACACAATTTGTCACTTCTCAATAATATATACACATAGTAATTAGATCCACATTTTAGACAGTATATACTAGTACACATTTTATTTTCAAGCACTACCCTAGTTGCACATTATGGAAATGTCACTAGTTTTCTTGACTGTATAGATTTATTTCACTATTTATTTGTATCACTTTATCTTCAATTTTTCACATTTGTTTACTACTTGCGAGCTTAGGGTGAGGATACTGAAGAGGCGGTCAGTCTTACCAAGCCTAGAACTAAAACAAGCACGACTGCTCCAGAGGAGGCATCTTTGACACAAAAGAAACCTGCTCAGAAAAAGCCTACGGTAGTTATCTCTTCTTATTTTCTAATTATCTCAGCCAAATTTTACAATTTAACAATATAATAAAATAAGTAATATGTCATAGGAGGGCTCGGAAGCTGCTCAACTTAAAGTTAAGAAACCCGCAGTCGTCAAGAAAAATACCACTGATGAGGTATATAAACTTATATTCATTCGTGAATACAAATTTAATTTAAATAGATTAGAGCTGAGGTAGTTACGGAATAACTATATTAATATAACTTTAATTAATTTTAATAGCACATTTTCTAGATAGATGTAATGCACATACACACTAACATTTTAGTCTCACATGCACTACAAAAACCGCTTCTATAACGTAGAAATTCCGATAGTTTAACTTGAGTATATTATGTATTTAGGAACCTCTGGCAATAAAGGGAGGTAAATTTGAAGTGCCGCAACTAAAGAAAACTGTCAAGAAAACAGCTGAAAAGCCCAAAAAGGCTACATCTGACAATAAAGAAAACGTTGATGGGGTAAACATCTTGAAATACTGAAAGTTGTTTGTGACGTCCCATTGTATTCTTATTGTCGTTGTTTCTTTTTCTTTCTATCTGTTTCTGTTATCTTTTCTTTTTACACATTGTCACACTCCACGTCCGTTTTTTGTAAACGTCGCTTTGTACACTATTACACAAGATCACACCTAGCAAAATATTGCACATGAAACACTTCACTACAGGTGATTTTCACGAATTGACTTTGATTAAGGTCCGGTGTCTTCGTCGTTGTCCTTCAAAAAGTGGTTGTAAGAATCGCATGTTGCTATTAAATGTTATTTGTTATATGTTATTTTTACAGATTGGATCCTCTATGTGTTTGTTTTCAAGATATGGATAAAAAAAATTGTAAAATTAAAATTACAGGTTACCTATATGATTACTTTTAGGTAACTTGGCGTAGATATAATAATATTAGCTTTACAGTGATATTTTCTTATATTACAGTATGAATTAGATTTCGTTGATGATTACGAGCGACCAGTTCTTGAGAAATACGAAAAAATATCGCCAACTCCAACTGTTAGAGAAAAGAAAGAAAAAGAAATAGCTAAGGTGAGATAATTACGTTATTTTGGTAAATATAATTTACGCTTTGCCAAAAATACACATTTAGATTCTATCGACAATGTCACTAGAAACCTGTCTTAATTTTTCCTGTCTATCAAAATCTTTTGCGTCTTTTACATATTTATTTTTTTGTTCATAGGTGGACAGTCGAAGAACTTCAGTACAGAGTGAGGTTTGTATTAAAATATTGTCTTAATTAAACTGGTCATTATAGTTTTTTGTGTTAAAACTGTATAGTTTTATATATTTTTTAATTTGCGGTAAAAGCAAAGAGAACCAATTCCTCAATAGATTTTTAGTCAGAATTTTTTATTTATTTTAAATATTTTTTTTCCAATTTGAACGAGAACCTACAATTATAGACCTGTCAAAAAGGCCAAGTTACCTACTGTAGAATTATTACATGAATATACATCCTTTTAAAAACTATGACGTAAAAGATTTAAAAAGTAATCAATTTAACAGCAGATACAAGTGGTTGCTCAACAAGCCCATCTTGCTGTGAAGGTAAATTCTCAGTGTGGTGTGAAGCATTATTGTAAATAGGTCATACAAAACTGGTTTATATGTTGTCCCTTCCATGATTGAATATTTATTTATTTACTATGTTTTATATACATTTGTGCCTAAGTTTTGCTTGTTATAAGCTGTGAATAATAAGTTATAATTATCCTACTATTGACCCATTGTACCTTATATGTATGAGTATTACACACTTAATTAAGTTATCACCAACAACACCAGAAATAATAAAATTATTTACTTTGAATGTTTATAAAATCAAAATTATTATTTTAGTATATATTAGTAAAATAAATTTAAAAAAAGAATGCTAAGTATAAATTGATAAATTACTATACTCATGTTTAAATTATCGCATATATTAATTACCATTTCATAATTTATCATAATTATTACATGATGTACCATTTTACGGTTTCATTACCGAAAAACTAATTCGATGATATCATCAAATAAACGTTCATGAATTTAAAAGAAAAAAATCTATTTCGGTTCAAAACTGACCCTCATAGCTGAATTCTTGTCAATAAAATATCAGAAAAAATATTGTTATTAAAAATGTGTGTTTAAAACTTCCGTATATAATAGAGATTATTATATTATTATTTTTTTCAGTGTCGCATAACATTAAAAATCAATAATTTTCCTTTCAGACTGAAAGTAGAAGGGCATCCGTCCAAAGCGAGGTAAGTAATATATAGTGGACTAAATATTATTTTATAATTTAATTTTGTGATAGAGTTTGAAATAAGCTCTTAACGCAATAATAAATCATAATAACTTCATCCACACTCATAAACTTCTTTATACAAACTTATCAACTCTCAGAGGCGTTTTTAAGTTTTGTTTCTATTTTTTCCCTATTACTATCAATTGTGATATCTCCTCCTTCATCACTGTTAACTTTAGTCTTTCATCATTAATTACTTACTTTTATCACATTATCATCCTAACACACCACATGAGATCATTTTACATTATAAGCTATACTTTTACCATCTTAAACAGTTTTCGAGATGCATATCCTTCAGAAGCAAGATTTGTTATTTGCGTTATGTCTTCACCATAAACACTTTCATTCTTTCGCTATTTCTACTGTACAATACTGTTATGCCAGTACTTTATTGTAAATCACAATGTTCGCTGGCTATGTTTATAACGTACAAAAATGGACCATCTTTTTCCCTGATATTTTTATTAAATTTGATTTGAATAAGAATATTTATATAGCTGCAGTTGTAAAATTTAAGTCAGATGTACAATGTGTAGTATGAACTAGTAACACTTTCATAATCAATATCGATAAGAAACTTTTGGATCAAATATTCCGATTATCTAAAATTAGCGTTATTATTAATTTGTCTCAAATAAGTGATGCCAATAAGACTTCTAAGGAGAAAAGTAATGTATTATATGTATGCACGAGTATATGAGTCGTAGCTAAATTAAATACAATGAATTGTTCTGCTGAGTGAATATGAATTTGAAGTTCATTGTTATCTCACGTTGGAAGGTATTACGTGGGCGGTGGGAGTATTTTGCCTCGAAGAGAGTCTATAAAAGTTTGTAAATCTGGCAAGAGTTTCACTTTGCGAATGTCCGTCGTGAAGTCTAAAGTTCGATAATGCTTCGGTTTCGGAAACATACAAGTGAAACGTACGTCGAGAGTGTGGTTAGTGTTAGTTCTATGTGTTAGTGGTGTGTAGTGTAGGCCTAGTGCTACTGCAGTTCACATAAGGATCTAAAGGATATTGCGCCGTTAATTTCACCCATTTCTCTGTTCTTCTCATTGTGAAATATGACTTATTGAAAAAATCCTAAGCCCATATATACCCTCTCACATTATTTCTATTTCTGTTTATAATTAGGATCTATTCCAACTTATTTAAATTCCTACCTGAAATCTGTTTGACCTAAAATTGTATTATTTTAAATTATTAATTTGTAAAGATATATTAAATTTGTTAGGCCTTTATCAACTAAAGCATTTGAAATTTAAGGTAAATTATAACCAAGTCAGTACGTTATTTCATAATTTTCACAATTATCCATAGGTTCAAGAAGTAAGGACTGAGAGCCGACGTAGCTCTATCATTGAAAACAAAGCACTAAAGGTAAGTTCGATCATTTTTACGCGATATTTTACATGAAATTGTATATTGATCTTACAAACAAAAGCTACCGGAAGCATTTTTGTATATCCTTGTCTAGAGTGTAAACCTGCTAACAGCCTATTTAGCAATTTATCTGGATGTCTATCCAAATAAATTGCCTCTTTAAAAACTGGGAATATCAGAAGATTCTTACAATTTCAAAAATTAATTTGTATTTTATACTATATTAAATAAAATAAAGGTTAATTGAGTTTTTTTTTTACATTTTCGATTGGTATAATAATTGTACATAACGAAAAATCAAAACCCAGATTCCGCAGGTTTACACTCTAAATCGATGATATTAAAAACACGGGTAAATTTTCTAAATATATTTGCTTCTATACATCCATGGTATACGCATATATACAGTTATATATCAGTTTGTTAATTCTTTTAATTCTAAGAGGAGCTAAATTTATTTCTATGTACGTGAGTAAATTATTAGTCTCACAGATTTGTTGATAGTGCTGTCAGAAACAAATTGACTCTTTATTTCGTGAAATGTTTAATAAATTTAAAGTTTTGTTTGGACTCGAGCACCTGTGACTACTAAAAAAACACTAGCTGGCTAATTGCCATTTACGAGGGCCATTTAACCGGAGGCGGACGGTATGTGCACACTGGCGAGAGACAATTGTCTGCAATTATATTAATAACCGACCTGCAAATTTTAGTACCATAGATATTCTATGGAAATTATAAAAAAATCCATTCTTTTTCTGTATGTATAGCAATGCCACACTTTACTTAAAATGGCTGCTAAGTATTTTTGACATATAGTCCCGCTTGCTCTACGAGGAATATCTTAAATTAAATTGAAAACGGCTCCTTATTTGATGCTAATATAAATATATTACATAGTATATCTTTTGTATTAGAACAGTATGAACAAACACTATGCTATCATGTTTTTTATATGATATATTTGATCCTCATCAATTTTTAATTATTTCATTCTTCTTTCCATTTCTTTTTGTCATATTTTTTATATAAGTTTTAGCTTACTGTAATTGGTAAATTGCCTATCCTTTACTTTAGTAAATTCATCATTCTGTAATAATAAGGATATTGATAGATTGATCAATGTAAGAGAAACTCGTGAATTTGTGATGTTTTGTTGATACAATTAATTCGAATTACATTTATGACAAAAATTAACATATTCTTTTGATAGATCACAAAAGAGACATCAGAGAGCAGGAAATCATCGGTGGCATCTATATCAGAACAAGAACAGGTTTCACAAATTAAAAAGACTGCTCTTAAGGTAAGAATAGAAAGATTGAGAATAGAACTATTGGACAACATATATTTTATTTAGATTTTTTCACCAGTTTTATAATTTTATGAAGTTAGTTTTGTAATTTTAAGATGGCAATTTGCAAACCCTTTAGCAAGAACCTCAATTGAAGTGTGAATTTGGTTAATTATCAGTAGTTAAAGATTTTGTTTTCGCTTATTTTAAAATTGGTATAAACACCGAAATACCGCTTTTGGCAGAATTGACTAATGAGAGCAATTTTTGGTAGATAGCTTATGCGAAATTCCTTTTACATATCAGAATTACCTGCCATGAGTTTTTGAGATTCCCTCAGATATGATAATGTATCAAACTGTGAATTTCAGTGAAATAAGCAACGATATGTAGTGACTGTAAATACATTGAACTGTACTGAATTGATACGTTATCATGTTATTTTTTGTTAAGTTTAAATTACACAATCCTATGGCTTATTGTTAATATTTATTTTAGACAATCGTTAAGGAACCAGAAGTAGTAAATGAATTAGAGCAAATAAAACTTAAGGTAAGTCGGCTTTTAGGCTCTTTTGCATGTTATATATATGTCAATAGAAAGAAATATATAGCTCAAATTGTCCCATACTTGTATGCTTATGTAAAAATGTTGTTTATGTATGTTAAGAAATATTTTTTGTTTGTTGTGATGTCCTCCTATACCTATATAAATATATGGATATATATAATAAGCTATTGAAATTAAATACTCTATTTTATAAATAGGATGACAGTAAAAATGTAAACGACAAGATAAATACAAGAACAGGTGAACTAAATGAAAATACACATTCTGGGCGACCTACGAAATTAGACACTCAGGTACACACATACACATATACATACTACTCGTACAATTACTTAACTATTTCACTGTTTTTTCATTATTTATACATAAAAATATTTATTTAATTTAGGAAACAATACAAAAAACGCAACCGAAACGTAGTGTTAGCTTAGATCAATCGCAACCAAAACATGCTCAGGCTCCACGCCGTCATAGCAAGACTGAGGTATATTCCTTATAATTCTTTAATTTATTATATAAATAAGTTGTAGGATCACATTAATAATAATATTTTTTACTTTAAACTAGAATGTTGACGAGGTTAGAAGTGAAAAATCTGAAGTCGATAATCAGCCGTCTAAGAATGATTCTGATAAATTAATTTATTCGAGACGGTCAAGTAAAACACAACAGGTATTTAAAATTTGTAAAACACATTTAATGAATTATTTGGTTACAATTACTCTAAATGTTTAATCTTGCAAAAAAGTCGTTCACGTAAACCTTAATGGTTTCTAAGGTTATTATTTCTATACTTCTATTATTCTATTTTATATTCGGTAATTTTATACTAAACATAGGCAACGTACATGATATGATTCTTTTTATCTTAGGATGGTACCGAAAGTGAACTGAAAAATGTCATTAAAATTGTAAAAGATAGTCCAGATAACGTCGAAACCATTGACAATTCTAGTCCTGAAGCTACTGAAACAACAGAGGTACTTAAAGGACTTTTAAAAACTTACTTTACTTTTTTTCTTGAATAACACTATTCCATTTCTTATCTTAAGAATAAACTAGCAACTTTTTTGTTTTTTAATTACATTCAAACAATTGATGTATTTTATGGTCATTTTTTGTCCATATAGGGTTTAAATATAAATAAATCAATCAAAGTTGACGATCAAACCCCAAAATATGAGCAACAGCCAGAAGAAATTTATCCTTGGAGACGACCAAGTAAACCCAAAGAGGTGATTATTAAAAATCGCAATAAGTATTTTTTTTATCATAATATGATTATATTTAGTTTTAACGATATTTTATTATATGCGTTCTTATAGGATATTGATATACCTAAAGATAAATTACCGGAGTTAAGGGATTCAATCCGAAAAGAAAATACCGAGGTAAACTATTCACTTCTAACAAATCTTATATAAATATATATTCGTATAAAAGAATAAAATTTGATTTTTTCTAATGTTAATAGATTCCTTATAATGAAAGTAATAAATCAAGTGGCATAATAGAAAAAGAAATAGAACAGACAGCTTATCCTTGGAGGAAATCCAAAGAGGTATTTTGATAACCTCATTTTTGTTAATTATTATTATATATTAAATACTTAAATATAAAGTAATATTTTACTGAACTTATCAGGTACCAATGTTAATTACGCCGGAACCTGATATTAAACAAAATGAAGTACCCTTCTCTTGGGATGTTATTCCTGAAGTTCCACAGGTACTATAAAATACGATAATGATATATTAAAAATATAAAAACTTGTCAATTAATAAATAATTGTTTACTTAGGTGGAACAAACACCGGAATTAGAGAATCAGTATAAACCCACATTACGTGAAACACAAGACACTGTACCTTGGAGAAGGTCTAAATCTCCTCAGGTATACCATCACAATGATATGTACCACTTTACACCACCACACACTGCACTCATATAATTATACACATTTTGCACAAACATGAATCATTTTTGCACTAGTTAAGTATATATCTTAAATTGTAAGATATATGGTTCTTTTGTATAACATATATGCATTTTTGGTAAATGTTTCCAAAAGTTTCGTATGGTCGCCAGTAACATAATTTACTTACTACTCTAGGCTGAGTCAGGGGATACACCAGAGAGAAAACCAGCTTCTTTAGAAATTCCACAAGCCGTTATTACCAGCAGGCCTCAACCTAACGAGGTATTGGCAAAAGATCAATAACAAAGCGTCAAAATTTGGCACAATGCACCTACACTTTTTTTCACAGGATTTCAATTCGATACTTGCACACGCACTTGCACCTATTTAGTAGTTACGCACGTAGTTCGTTGAAGTAGTTAGTAATTTATTTATTTTTTAATATATTGTATGAACTATAGAAAACATTATAAGTAGAACTGATAGAATTTATTAAAATATCTTGGGTAAATAAGTGTTAACTAGATTATTATTTTAAAATATTAAATAAAAATAAACTGCATGTTGCAGATACTATATGTCGCATGAGTTTTTATGTTAAAATTACAAGTAATGATTCTGTAATGTCCTTGGTCTATAAGCCATGTGTAATACAGACTGCAGTATCTTCACTTTTTATATGTAAACTTATTTTCCCTGCTTTTGCTTCTGCTTAATTAACAACTTAAAATAATATTAACGTTAAAAATAAGTTAAAGTTCTATTTTTCCATCTAGAACTCAGGTAATTTACGTGTATATTTATTATTTTTAATTTAGTAGCAGTAAAGTCTCCGTGTCTGCGTCAAGAAATTGTAATATTGTTTATCCAATCTCAAACAGTTTTAAAATATTTTTTTGTGATTACAGAAAGTTGAAATTAAACAAGAAAAGGTAGAACAAGAAGCAAAGAAAGCCAAACTCACGACGGTAAAGAAGAAAGCTGAAGAATTACCTGAAATCCCAGATTACGACAGGCCTGAACTTGAGAAATATGAAAAAATATCACCAACGCCCACTACTAGGGAAAAACCAGAAAAGGATAAGGTATTGAAAACATGATAGAATTATAAAATATCTAAAAAAAACTGAAACGTTGCTAAAGATGTGAAATTAGTACTGTAGTGTAAGCGGAGTTTTAAAAATATTTTTACATTTATATAGCCTGCTGAAAAGCCAAAAGTACCCGAAATCAAGGCACCAGATGAAAAACCAGTGGCACCTAAAATTGAAGTTGTGCGAGACAAATCTCCGAAACCGGATGCAGCAAGAAAGCCATCCTTGTCTCCTGCACCTCCAGGACGACGAGGATCTCTTATTCCTCCTCCAGAAGAAATGGGAAGACGTCCTTCCTTAATTATCAGCGACGAGGTATGTATATATAACTTTTGTAGTTCTCAGAAAGATAATGAAAAGTCATTTTTAAATTATATTATCAACATTACAGAGAAGGTATGAAAATCAGATCTAGAATTTCCTAGTATTGTGCTGTCTGATTGTAGAATAGAGTATTCTCGTAGGTATATTTGATTTAAAAATATTTAAAGCACGCACTTATTTCAAGACACTAATATATCACACAATACATGAACACTTTTAAATGTTATGAATTTATGTTACTTATAAAAATATTAATATCTTAATAGGTGCGTGACTATACATATATGTATATTATAGCTGAGCCCTGTAGACCCTATTCTGTCGAGCCGAACCCGTAACATTAAAACACCCTAAGTACCTCCTTTGAACAACGCTAAACCTCGAGCTTGAGTAACGGAAATGATTAGTTGATTTAATTGATTGATTGATGAAGCTTAGAAATCCTTATTCCTGGCTTTTTAGATATTAGATTTCACACAGTAGGTCGTATCGAGACGAAAGATTATCTAATAGTAACGAATTTAGTTATTAAGACGGTAAAACACGTAATCCACAGGAAAATAGAAAACTAAGACCTGGTGAGGTGATCGAAGAGAAAAAGGTAATAGATAAAACGCTACGAATAATTATAATAATTCGTTGAATGCTATCCGTTATGATGTGGCCGTGACAAAATTTTAACTGCAATTCTGTCAAAGAAATTATGTATTTGCATTTGCATCTGACGCGGATTAAAACACTGTTGTCGAGGGAAGGTATCTGGATAATTACATACTTACTAATATGAGTACGTAAACCTTAAAACTTTTAAAGATTTAAGTTAATAATAACTTTATTTACATTTACACCATTTATATGTATGTAATTACCCAGTATTCGTCTGGAAGGCGTTTCTCGTACAGAGCACCAAGCTATATTGCACAATTTTTGTGACACAGAGCACACAAGCAAACTGCACAGCTTATACGCACGTTGCACACAAATAATGGTTACTGTAATTGGTTCTTTATATATTAGGGAATTAACTGAATCACACGATGTAAGAGCGTCTCTTAAAAATAATAGGCTTAAAGCGTCGACTAACAATAATAACAAGGTGAGAATAACTACTGCGCTACTGACAAGGTCAAGGTTGAATTAGGGTCTAGGGTTCTCAGGTTCGGCGGCACAGATAGGCGACAGTTTATTTTGCGGTTATTACCAATATTTTTTAATAACAGGTCACCAAATTACGTCCTGGAGAAGTTTTAGACGAGAAAAAGGTGAGATTGTTTGGGTCTGGTCAATATAGGTGGACGCTGCTCGCTTTGCAAAGCATTTTGTTCAATTTCAATTTTACTTTTTTTTTCTTTTTTTCGCACATGACAATACGGACAATATAAATGTGATGATATCTGATATACTTATATCTTATATATCTTTGTATATCTCTTATATTACTTCCTACACTATGACTCATTTACTGATTACAAATCACAGTTACACAACAGAAATGAGATCTCTCTACTTAACTCTTTTTACAATCTATATAATAAATATTAGTTTCCTTAGTTTTTCATATTCTTAAGTAGATTTTATACATCCCCTTTGTCCCTTGTAGGATCCATTGCAATCTGTACTCTGACAAATCAAAAGCCGCTTTATTGACTGGCGGGGGTTATACTTTTAGCGCAAATGGCTATATCGCAATTTAGTTGACTTTGAATTGTTTTGCATTAATGGATCATAATAATTAAAAAAAATCCCTTTTATTTAAATTTCTATTATGATCCCCTTTCACAAGCTAAGCTTAATAGAAAATCTATAGAATGGCTTCAATTTTACCCTAACATTGGATTATTTTTTCTTCTAATCTTAGATTTAGTTTAGCTTTTGATCATTGCCACCAGTTTCATTTCTATAAAAAAATTCATTTCATGGGGTATAACATACACTAGAATGATAATACAACTGAATATAAACACTATACACAATTGTACAAATTACTTCTACACTAGGTAATAAATTAACATCTAATGTTAATTGAGCACCCACACAACTCACCTTAAGTCCATATACAGATGCATTAAGATTTATATAATACCTACACGATATTAACAGAGAATGTATTACTAAAACAATTTTATTTTCCAAAAAAGAAACGCGGCAGGCCGGGTGAACTCTCTGATGAGGTATCTACAATGTGTGGAAATATATGTTTAGATATCTATGTTATAAAAAAAATTAGAATCGTGGCTAACATAGACATTTTTACAGTGATTAATTATTTCTGTTTAAAAGTACTCTTATAGAAACTTATTATAAAACGACTACCAAAGCCGTAATATAATTTGTTTCAACATTAAAAGAATAGAAATATGAAGAGACAATTGAAATATTGACGAAAGTTAATTTAATTACGATGATAGTTACAGTGCATCTAACACTTCGTTCTAACATGTTTATCAACTGACTAACAAGTTACCGCCGAAACCCAATATATTTCAACCTGTATAAACTGCATGAATTTCTGCTGTCAATTTAAAATATAACGCAATTATATGCTTTTTTATAAAAAAATATTGACCTATGAACTAATTTAGTTTATATCAGCATCCCGCGTTAACCTAACTAAAGATGGTAACCTTATATTAGAAAGAAGACTGTTGATGTTAGGTTAAAAATTCCAAAATATAAAATTAACGGATGTCCTTGCTTGTTGATGCCACAAAACATAAATGTAAATATATAAATTGCATTCCAAAACGATGTCGTATCCAATTTATAAATCAAACGTATTGAATATAGAAGCGGAAGCTAAACAAAGATATTTAATTATAAACCAATGAATTTAGTTTGCAGCCAAGTTGAATGCAGGACGTAAGCAAGTACGTACTTGTACGTATTAAAATAAATATTACTTAATAATTAATTCTAGATCATGGTTTTGCATTCACTTATTTCTTTCTACTTATATACATATAAAACTAGCTAGTGACTGATAGACAACACGCAGATGGAGTTATGGAAAACAGTAGGGAAGTACAAAGTTTTCCGAAATTCTCACGAGAATGTAATAAAATGAACATTTACGTTTCAGGATCATAGTTCACGCAATTTTTCTAGCAACAGATAGTTTTAGTTACAGATCAAATAAAAATATGATAAGTAAATGTATATAGTTTAAAAGCTGATAAAATCGATAAGTTAAATCAAAAATATATTTATATAGTGACTAAGAACAGAACGGAGAGCAGTAAATATTGAAGAGATAGACACCGGCCCAGTGGTGCCAGCTCTTTGCCGAATTCCAATGATTGATAGTTGCTCTTATAATAAAGGCTAGGAGCTAGGCCAAGGTGATCGGTCTGTTTAATTATTGCAAGTTGCCAAAAGTAATGACTTATTGAATCAGGGGTATATTATTAGACGTATTTGTTAAATATATTGCGAGATCATTGACAATTGAAATAAAGAATGTATTGAAGATATACTCAAAAGATATAATCTATCTAGTAATCTTAGGTAGATTCCTAGTAATCTTTGCAATTGTTAATTAGTATATAATTCATTTTAAGAGTTTATAGAAATAAAAATAAAGAATGATAACTAATAATTAATCATTAATTGAAATAATAAAAGATCAAACACTATATTAATATAAAACAAAAACTAATACTTACGTAGTTACACTATACACTAATAAAGTGACAAAGAAAGACGAGCTCTAAATATATGAACACGTTGAGAAAAATACTGTCACGCATTCCATAGCGCCACATAATTAGACAATGTTATAATTAAAAACAAGGACACGCTAGAAATAGAATAGAATAGATGTAAATGTGATTGACAAGTAGATATAGATATGGTTCATACCGAGAGGCGCGTGGGTCGTACGCCCAGGTTGTGGATTGTTATGATATCTTTCTTGGCATGGCTACAATTTTTACAACTATTGGCTATTATCGATGCCTGTCAAAGGTGTTGGTTGCATGAGAGTTGACGTTTCTTTTAAATATAATTTTCAAGATAAAAACAATTTTGATAACTTTTCATATTTATAAAATTATAAATACTCATGAAAGATGAAAAATTGTTACTTATGAGTACCGTGACACTTTATCTATAGATGAAATAGAATATTTTTATATTAGAAACATATTACAAATGCGTATAAAGTCAAAAGCAGCGTATATATTACGGTTAAGGTGTTTTTTTTAAATAACTTCATTAAAATCTAATGCATAAATTATACTTCATTAAGAAGTTACAAACTAGGACGTTTAAATAGTTAATGACATTTAGTGAAATGTAGCCGGCAAATCTAGATTGAGGCCAGTCATGTCGCAGGAACATCAGGGTGCGAGTGTAAGAGCGACAGGTTGTGGGTTCGATTTCCACTTCCTACAGGAAATTAAGTGTTTAATGTTTTTATTCCCTCGCTCTGGTAATGAGCCGCGTTGAGCTCCGCTACTCAACACGCAATACCT
>FASU01006519.1:0-10994 GCA_001486225.1 Heliconius pardalinus sergestus | reverse complement strand
CCTTTCGATTATATATATAGATTAAGTATTTAATAAATTTTACTTAAGAAATGTGTCCCTTAGTTTATTGAAAATACAAAACGGAGTTGTATTAATATTAATATTAGGGTTCAAGAAAGCATGGAAACATCGAATTATTTATATGTGTATAGTAGAAAAAAATACAAACTTATATGTGTTTATAAGTAAAGTCCCCGTTAACCTACACTTATCAAATTGGTACCAAACCCTTGGTGGATGAGATCGACTCGCACTTAACCGATTTTAAAACTAAAGAATTTTCTATAATTTACGCATTATATTTGTTTACAACTTTTAAAAGTAAGATAAGTAAATATTTAAATTTAATTACCGTAAAAACGGCCCTTGATTTTCAACATTGAGCATCATATTATGAATATAGTCGTAGTAGTAGTAGTGACGAAATATATAGAGATTATCAGAAAGCTAATAAATGATTATGAACATGATGGTTGTGGGTTCGATACCCACTTAAAGAAATTATTATATTTCGATTATATTACATTTCTCCGCTCTGGTAAATAAAACTTTTACCTTGGCTTTATTAGGCGCGGCTTAGGCTTAATTCTTGAGACATTACGTGACGTGGCAGAACTCATAGCCAATCCCTATTGGTCCAAATTAAACCGTCTAACGTCTTAAAATATCGATCCAAAACGTTAATCTGGCTCGAAGCAACAACTAATACTATAAAAAAAAAATGAACTTAATCGCATGCACAGTGAGTACCTGTGAGTAGAGACGTGATGTTACCTGCTGACACTGGCCCATCAGCTTCACCATTTGAGGGAAGCTGATGCCCAGCGGGCGGTTGATGCGGCTGAGCTGTCTGAGCAGTCGGCTTGTGTCGTCCTCATCACTGGAAACGATAAATAAAATAATTAACATTTTGTTAGCTTCGCGCTGCATCCTGCACTAAACAGGGTAGGCAGAGGGAACCTGTGAAACAAGTGTTAAGGTTTAACTCTGCACTTTGCCTCGTTACGAGGGCGATGGAATAAAAATATTAAATATGTCATTCCCCCGAGTAGGAATTGAACCCACAACTTTGTGCCTCTGCGCAACGACTGTTCTGCACTTTCACATCTCAAACATTGGGGGGTGTGTGGCCTATGGAATGCCTTAACACTCCCTACCCTGCTACATGCGGGATACAGCGTAAAACTATATAATAAATAAAAATACATTCTATTGTTCTATTCGTTCGTTTCGTTTAAGTTCTCAATAGATGATAATAATATCTATCTATTGAGAACTTAAACGAGATGTCAAGTGTCAAATTTTCATATCCCATCATTTACATGAATGGTCCATTTCAAAGGGTTATTTAACAAGAAGTAGGGCGACACCGTCCTTCTAATGAGGAGATATTTTTAGTGTCGCCACCAAGAGCTGCAGCGTAAAGACAGCGTGACCTGAACAAAAATATAAATTGGGTCATAAGTCACGTATATTTAGACATTGCCTTCAGCTCTTGACCCTTGGGTTACGTTTTTATTAAAAATACGTTGTTCTTGTAATATCTTGCATATTATTATGAGATACAATGGAAACATTAGATATGTAAATACATAATAATTTAATATTATGAGTTTTTTGTACAGTCAAAATTACTCGAATATAATTATATTATGTATATAACGCTACTCACACTAAGACATTATTTATTTAGATTAGAATCTATTTAAAAGGTATTATTTTATGTTTTTTTGTCAGTTGATAAGATCTTTTTAAAAATCACATTTGAAGTAGAAGCCATTGTTATTTATTCAGACGTAGACTAAATTTGTAGTCGGCAAACTATTATTACCTCAATTCCTCACTCGATAATGCTATCCGTTATTTATTTAAGAAAGTATTATATCAAAATAAGTATTGAAGATTGAACGGCGTTAAAGCTTTAATTTGAAATTAAAAATAAATTACGTTACATTAAATATAAGCATATTTAATATAATAATAAACGATAAATACAATTAAATAATGTTTTTATTATGTTACAATATTACTACACCAAATTAAATAAAAAAAGACGAAATAATTTTATTCTTACTCAACAATAAAAACGTTTACGTTAAAACTTGAAAACATTATTAACATCAATAAAGAAAGTTGTACAAGAAGTAAATTCAATATAATTGTAGGTACCAAAGAAGACATCACCCGAGATACGTTATAAATTTCCACAAGCACGAGTTTCTTCAGTTAAGTGGCCTTCGGACGGAATTTTTCTCAATTTGTTTCACTTAAAACTTCCAGACTTATGCCAAAATTGTCTACCCTTTTGTAAATGGAAGCCATCAGCATAGTTTTAAATCAATAGCGGTATCATTTTATTTAAATTTTGTTTTTACTTTCTTTTTATCCATACTGAAACACGTATAATTGCACTTTATTCTTATTTGATCTATTTGGGTTTGAAAGAAAATATAATAGAATAAAAAAATGTACAGTTAATGATACAGCGATATATAAGAACCTCAATAATTAATGTTTGTAAACTGTAACTGTATTTCTATTATCTAGAGCCTAGATTCTAGGCAATTGATTAATCAATATTAGGAACTACTAATTTAAAGGAATTATTAGGCAAAGACGTGACGTCATACCAAATAAACCTTACATAACTGTGACGAGGCGCGACCTCGAACTCACTTTCTCCGCATCCTCGTAAACTGGTTCCGAAGATGTCCCATAAAAGTTGACTGGTAGAGTCGCTTCCTAGTGTCACACTGTTATGTTGCTTACATTTTTGTTTATGAATTTTTCATATTTTGTTTTTTTTAGCTTCACACTGTATCCTATACATATAACGTTAGACTGGGGGAACCTGGGAACTTAGTGTTAAGACACTCCGATTTCTTTAACCCACTTCAGTTCCCCACTTTCCGCTAAATTCTGGAGGCATTGCGTGTTAACTAGGGGAACTCAACCTTTGCCTCGTTATCAGAGTGAGGAAAACGACAATATTCAATATTTCAATTACTCGGGTAGAAATCGAACCCACCACCTTTAGCTCTTACAGTCGCACTCTTGTGTTATATTTTTATCTTTATATTTCTATTCTTTATAATAATAATATTTAAAACTATAAAGCTGCCTTACAATAAGAATCTAGGGTGCGATTTCTATTGGTTCTAGGGTTTATTGTATAATTTTAATTATGTCGGTCGGTAACAAAATAAAGCGCGATGTTAAATTTGGACGGTGCGTGGAGTAAGAAGTATCTTAACACTAGACCCCCCCTGACCTGTTGTACGCGAGATAGCGTGAAAAAATAAAAACCTAGTGTCAAGACACTTCATCTTACGAAATAATACGAAACTTTTCATTATGTTCGTATCCAAGTAAGCCATGTAGAGTTAGCCTTGACGAAATAATTATATTTTCTACGTCCGCGACTCTACGACCGACCCCGTTATATTGTCAATTTCGACTTGCAAAACTTTAAACACGTTACATTAGGCCAAATGATAAATTTCGTTTGCCTAATTGGAATATGACATTTTATCGTACAATCTACATACTATGTATACTTAGATAATTTTCGAAATTCTTATGCAATTGTATGTAATATGTCGTCCTATTTGAGCTAGTTAAATACAATTTTAGTATAATACATAACTGAGCTCCGCCACTCAGTGTACGCAATGTTTTAAATTCAGACGGAAAAGGAAGAAAGGAGTGTGTTGGAACAAGGTTCCTTGCTAACATATATGCGGGATACAGCATGGTGCAGATAAAATAGTACCTAATCATTTGTTAGGGTGGTAGTGATTCTAAAACCATTGTTTATACATTGAATCGATCGCTATCGCTGAATTTTGGAACCTACAAACTTTAGTGTTCCTTATACCTATACTTATTTAAAATATTTTATTTAAGCATTCACTTAAAAGAAAACTGTTGATAAGTATGCAGCTTATCACTTTCATCATTGAAATTAACGGAAGTAATGATAGTAAATCATTAGCCAGAAACTAACTAAAGTAATTAATTATAACACGATGATTAAATCATTAAATACTTTCACACGATATAATTTTTTTAATTATTTTTGTATTGATTTTAATAAAAAATAATATTATTTATGCACTATACTTTACGTTTTAGTTATTTACTGACTAAAGTACAATTTCATATTGTTTTTATTATTAAAGGACGAAAATAAGTTAACAAGATTGGCAATGGGGCGTAATAAAAAAACAATATTACATAATGTGTTTTTTAAAGGAACCTTCGCATTTAGGATCCGATGCTGTCCCACTGAGCCACGACGACAACTTTACATTTACAAAGTAACTACATATACAGGATATGTGAAGCTCGGAAGCGTGTCGTCACAGTCGAGTAGAGCACGACGACTGTCACGTAAGGAAATATAGCTTCCGGTTGGAATGTCCAAAATGCTATTTTTCTTTACGTCAGCTAAACTAGTAGCCGAGTTCATTATGAAATATGTCTTCTAGACTTAGAAAGATTATAAGCATTCATTGAATTGTTCTACATCCGTTGTTATATCACGAGTTTGAAACCAATTAACAAACCACTGTGCTGAAGCATTATATTATTTAAATTTAAAGTTTTCTTAGGGTTCCGTACCCAAAGACTAAAACGGAGTAATAGCCCAAGTATATTTTTAAATATAAACATTTTCCAGAGCAGGAATCGGGAAGGCACTACGAAGACCTAAACTTTTAGTAGAAATTTTATGCTCATATTTATTCTTCGGCATGCCATTGTGAAATCGTATGCGAAGAGACGACACGTGAAACCTGTCAACAGTCGCGCGACTCTCTAGGTACTCGCTAGATACCCGCCAGGTACTCGCGAGTGTGAATTGCGATAATTGATATATCGTTGAAATATGGCTCACTAGGTTACATATGTATTGTTGACACGGTATACACACATTACTTTTACCACGAAGTCACTTTGAAGAACTCATAGAAGGAATTTGAGGGAGGTTAAGGTGTTGAACACCTATATAGAAATATTTTTGTAGCTTCACGCTGAATTCCACACTTAGTAAGGTAGGCGTGGGTTCGATTCTCACCCGGGGAATTTATTATTTTCTTTTCCTTGCTCTGATAAAAAGTCTCATAACATCAGGGAGGACTCTCCGGTCTTAACATAGACTTGGTCTATCTAGTCTGCTGTACATGGGAGAGAGCACGAAGCGCGAAAAAAGGTTATTTTTAATTCCTATGTATTACCAACTTTTCAAAAACATTACGAATGAGGGCGGAGAAGCAAGTCAAATTTCTGTTTTCTCCGTTTCACCTACAGAGGCAAATGCAAATAAACGTCAAGTAAAATTATAGATTGTTTTTACATAGTGAAATCTGCAAGTATTTGATGCAGGCCAGTAGATTAACATAACATATTGTTATATTAATAAGGTGACACACTCTCACAGTACGCGGACCGTCGTACACTTTGTAGGTGAAGGTTTCTCCGTACATTGCGGAAACAGTCAATAGAAAGTTAGACACTTAGTTCCAAGCTGCCTCCAATAAAAAAACGCGGCACTCTACACCCTAACTTATACAAATAGACTAAACAAAATTATCACCAATATGATCATCCCCCTAGTGGGGGTTGAACCCACAACCATCTCGCTTACACTCCCACTCCCGACCACATTAGCGCAAGATCTAGAAGAAAAGGTTTTCTCAGAACAACGTTCTTTTCAAGGATAACTAAATACTAATCAATAGATATAAAATTCAACACATAAACATGACAAGGCCGAGCGAGGATTACTGACGTATTAATTCAATAGGCTTACTTAATATCGATCAAACGTATGACCTCACTGTTAACTTTGATTGTCCATTGTCTATGATCTATTCAATACAGCCGCTCGCAGAGATGATAATTAGATGTAATTGACATTAAAATTATTTAATTTTAATTGTATATAGGTATTTGTTTGTAGAACGCTGTTTGTCTTATGGTAGTGTTAATTATGTATGAGCGTGGATATTGGTAATAATAAATATTGTAAAAATCCAGAGAATCTAGTAAACTAGATATAGTTAGATAGATAGATTGACTGGTTGAAGTTTGGCCAAACTTTGTTTAAGAAAAAACAATTAATATTACCCAGGAAGCCTTACAACAAGATGACAACGATTTTTTGGTTTAAATAAATTAAACAATACACAAACTGTAATTCATTAATAATGTAGTTCAATAATGATTAATGATTGATAACCTAAATACGCAAATCATTAACTGTCCAGAAAAAAATATAAATTACTACAGCGCCTGGCGCTGCGTTCTCTCTCATTACTTCGCTAGGGATACAGCGTGAAGTTAAGTCAAATAAATATAAAAATAGCATACGACTTTTTTAAAAAAAAACTAATTTCACTCACTCTAAATTATAATTAAGAATAGTTACGACTATACATTTTCATAACACGCTTACCAAATTAAAAGAAAGTAAAAATGAAAATTAAGATATCAACATTCATTTTCAAGTAGATACCTACAGCTTTCTTCAAAAATCAATAAATTGCTTAGTTACATTAATAATCAATACAAAAAGTCAAACCA
This sequence comes from Heliconius pardalinus sergestus, assembly GCA_001486225.1. Lineage (NCBI taxonomy): Eukaryota > Metazoa > Arthropoda > Insecta > Lepidoptera > Nymphalidae > Heliconius > Heliconius pardalinus. The sequence goes on along the minus strand of FASU01006519.1, from coordinate 4,409 downwards.
GTATATTTTGTTTTATTAAATAAATAAATGTAATTTAATAAAAAATAATATTTAATAAATAACATCTGTTGCCAAATGATAATTCTAAAGCATTCCTTTGACAGACATGCTAACAACATACATAAGTTACAAGGGTATAATAATTTCGTCATAGTTTAGTGGTTAGAGCGTTTGAACGGCTTCCAAGAGGCGCGGGTTCTAATCCCGCTGGCCGCTACGTTCGTTTTCTAAACAAGTATTTTAAATATATATTTTATTCTGAATGTTATGTAAAATGTTATGTTTTTACTACATTCATATAGTTACATAATATTTTAATCGTTAGTGTACAATGTAACGCAGGTTGTAAGTCACGAGCGACCGGTCAGCGACTACCTTCATCCTTGTGCCAGATTTGGAGTTTTGTAACTCCGCAGAGGTGGGCTCTTCTAAATAATGTTTACTGATTGTGTATTTATTGCATGCATTAGAAAATATTTTAGTGAAAGTAGTGTTTGACTGCGGATGGGATTACAATTTGTATATATTCTATTTAAAAAATATATATATACGTCTTGGATTCTGATATGACCAAAAAGTGGAGGACAGGTCGCTCTCACTAAGTTCTTTTTTCGCAAAGAAACGCGGAAAATAACCAAGTTAAAATCAGAAAAACCTAAATTGTAATTGTATGACGAATAAATGACATTAACCACTAACTTACCAACACATTCAATTTATAACAATTAACTTATATAGAATAATACAACGCATTTCAACGATCACTGGATCTCTACGTTCTAGGAAAAGAACTGTGATTCAAGCTGAACTGTGAACTAGGAAATGGGATATATCCTGTTGCTCGCGATTACTGACTTTGACTACTAAGACGAGGATAGTAGATTCGGGTCCAGTTTCTCTCTACCCTGGGACTCTACCATGGCGGTAACCCCATCCTCTGATAATGTGTCTAAATTTGATATGTAAAAATAGAATATATACATATGTAAGAATATGTGATTTTAAAAATATTACGCCACTAACGCCTCCATTTGTATCTGTTTAAAGACGACGTTGTTTGTAATAAAACACATTGAATATTAATCGATATATTGAAAGAATAAACAAAGAGTCGGTGCGTGTTAAGCGCGGGTTAATGATTGATATCCTTTAGCAAGTGTTATACGTAACGTAACCTATTAAATGTCAAGGGCTACTCGATAATGTCTTCATTAATACTGAATGTTCCGACCACCTCACAAACGAGTTATCTATAATTAATATTATAAAGCTGACATGTATGTTTGGTTGGACGCGGTATTCTCAGGAACTACTCGTTTGAATTGAACAATATTTTTGTACTGGATAGTCCATTTATAGCTGAAGGTTGTTTGAGACCTTCTGTCCTCTATAGTTCACATTATAAATATATATATTTATAGCTTCACACTGTATCCAGAGGGAACAACTTCCCGCCTACAGTTAAGACATTCTGATCCCCATTTAAACACTTCTGTTCTCCACTTCCCCTCAAATTGTTGAGACGTTGTGTGTTGAGTGGCAGAACTCAGCGACGCGCTTTGCAATATAAATATTAACTATTTACGTTTACTATACAAATACGTTCCTCTCGTAAATTATCTTGAGAGAAAAACAATCGAACAACAATGTGATTCTATAAAAGTCCCATTTTTTTCTTTTGAGAAAGAACTTCATGTAATTTTTTGATATATTCCGGTAATGGGAAAAGGAAAAAGAAATTAAGATAAGCTTAAACATCCTTTCAATTCATTTAGATCAGGGTTAGAGATAGATATATGAAGTGAGCAATGATAACAAGCTGAAAGTAAAAAGCCGAAATAATCGTCTCATGTCGTCCTCACGTGCACAGACAGACGGTCGTGACGACCGCACGAGAATCATTTGGGGACGGCTTTAAACGTAACGTTCGGACTTCGGAATATGTAATTTTAGTATTTATACAAGCTTTTATTCAACATGCCGTAATTAATGAGTTGCATTACTCAACACGCTTATGTCCGAATGGACAGAAAATGGATCTTATTCTTATTTTCGGGAAAATTATTTAAATTAAAACGGAATATAAAATTTCTTCTACTAATTCCTACTTATTTGAATAATAAATAACCCAAGCTACTATAACTACAGCATAAACCATTCAGAAGTATTTCAACGTCCCAACTCGAAAGTTCCAACTCACGTGTTCTCCTGTAATCGTGACGCGAGAAACGTGAGGGGCTACAGCACTGTGGCAAGAACTGTCTGGGTATACTTTATATTATTATTATTATATTTTTCTTTTGGTTCACGCGTAGTAAACACAGACAGGGGGAACCTGAGAACCTAATGTTAAGACACCCAGTTCCTATTAAGATACTTCCGTCCTCACTTTCCTCTGAATTCTGGAAGCGTTGCGTGTTGAGTGGTGGAACTCAAGCTTTCGCATTGTTACCTGACCGAGTGAATAGAACTCACAACCTGTCGCGTTTATAGTATTATAATTAATATAATTATATGTACATAATATGTTTCAGATATATCATATCTGAAACTTAGTATCCAGTTTTCAAAAAAAATGCATATAAGAAAGTTTTACATGATATTAATTTTTCCTGCGACTTCGCTCGCTTGTTGGAATGAAAATAATTAAGAGCTGTGTATTTTGCTTTCAAAAGCTCTCAAGCTCTGTCCTTTCTACAATATGTTTTATTGTTACTCTGCTCGTTTTGATGGTGTTGTGATGTTATATAGCCTATGTGCTTTCTCAATATGTAGACTATTAAATAAAAAGGAATTTTGAAATTGCCCAAATTATTTCTGTTAATCAAACAAACTTTCCACTTTTTTAATATTAAGTTGACGCGACTTTTACAACTAAAGTCAATACCCATTTTATTACATAGATTTGTAAATGAGCTTTACAAAATTCTTTAAGATCAAAAAACTTTAAAAGCACTAAAAATGGTGGGATAATTAATTAGCTAGAAAGATACAACCATAATTTAGCTAGAAAGGTATTTAAACTCAAAATTTATTACGATTTTTTACATGAAATTGTGATGCAAAAATAAAAAAATATAACAAGATAGTTCGCAAAATTCCTCCATATTGCATAGCTGCGCCCGCGCAGATTCCAAAGCGGCAATTGTTCAATGATTGAATCAGTGACGCGCGTCCCCCACCGCTACCTCTGCCCCTGCCCCTGCCCCTGGGCCTGGGCCTCGGTGACACTTCTAGAAAACCATCTAGTAAACTACAATAGGCTACGATGATCTAGGCGAAGACATACAATACAGCATTAGTCAAAATGAATCGTCGAATAGTTTCTAATATTTGACATACGCCCGATATTAATAATCAATCCTAATCCATAAATTGCAACCATAGATTGAAATATCAATCAAGTACTTCATTTTCATTGGCATGCAGGTTAGAGATTAGATAGATATGTCGAACAATCCAAGTCAATATCATTTTGAATTCAATCCCCACTTAAGTAATGTATTCTTAACCTATCCCATATAGTAGGGTAGTAGAAACTTAGGAACACCGCGCTTTGCCTGGTTACCATCGCATAATATCAAATCATTTCTCCGAGTGAAATCACAACCGTTTACAGCCAATTAGGAAAAGTAGTAATTTTTCTCAATGCACGTGGCGAACCTTAAACCTTGCACGTTGGTATTAAATAAAGCCTTCTAAGTACGACAGCGCAGATGCAATTATGAGATATGCTTAGCATTCAGATTTAACTACTATGATCTTGTTGTTAAGACGATTTCCCAGATTTTCTGTGGCCCAATCGCACGTACGCCCGGGAGGAGATGCGCACCCAGAGTCCTATCTAGTCTAGTAGGTAGAAGCGTGCGACTGTAAAGGAGACGGATTGTAGGTTCAATTTCCAATCGGTGGAATCCTCTCTCGGTGAGGAGGGAAAGCGCGGCGTTGAGTTCCCCTACTCAACATGATTTTTTCAAATAAGAGATCAAGTGTATGTATGAATATATTTGACTTTCATCAATGAAATTTTCTCAAATTCCAGTGAAATGATTTACATTGTTGATATTGCGAATATTCTAGAAACTTAGATGATAAATCATATCTCATCATCTTTACGCGACAGTACGCGGGTCGTTAATAAGTAATTAGCTAACTATTTCACTTTACTGTTGCCGCTTTCTACAGGACTTTACTTGACGATGGCCTCTCCAATGATAGGTATTTCTTATATAGTAGGTATGTTAAATGACAAAAATAAGTTACTTAAGTTATAGATATGATTAGTATCGGGAGAGAATTAGTTATCTAGCTCTAATTCAACAGGAAATGTCCCAAAAATTGCACGAAAAATCTATTGGATGGCTTGTAATGGGACACTGCGTCCTACTATCTATCAATGTAATATAAAA
>FASU01006498.1:0-11030 GCA_001486225.1 Heliconius pardalinus sergestus | reverse complement strand
TACTTATTTTTTATAATAAATCTAAACAACGTTCAACTTCACCGCCATTACCCACGTCTCGAGTTCACGAATGAGATGTGTGTGACGTTGCTGCTTTAAAAAATTAATGTCCGTTTATGTCATTCTTAACAAATGGAAAAAATTTTACAATGATATATTTTATTTATTTTGTTTGACAAAATCACTTTTAAATTTTTGGTAAAATCGCTTTTGTTTTAATTATATAAGGCTTTTATAGAGTAGTTAAAACTGTGATTTGATTAATCTTCTTAATTAATAAGGGTATTTAAGGTCTTATATTTATTTGAATATACAAGTTAATCCTATTCTATACTTAAAACTTGATGACTTTGTGTTGCTCCTTTACACTCGTTTTTAAAAATTTCTACTTGTTGTTCTATGTAGCCTTCAAAATTATTGTAAGGACAACCTGAAAGAATCTTATATTTGGGTTTTCCTTTTGAGCAGTGGTAAACAGAGCGCAGAGTTAATACAGGAGGTTTTTCTGGGAAATTAGCACCTGAGGAAGGAAAAAAGAACTTTACGTTTTTGCAATATTCAATCCATTTTAATTAATTTTATTACATATAACTCCGGAGTTAAACCAAGCCAGAACTTCATTATTATAAAGCCTGAAAATTTCTGTGCGCATACTCTCCACACCAGTAAGTTCTATTAGGGAATATGGATCTTGGGTGGTAGTTACTTTGGCAGATATTAGGTAACTAACATGTAAAAAATAGTAGCCTACTTTCGTTAAAATACAAAGCTCAATTTTTTTTATATTTTCTTGGCAACAACGTAATTAGATACAATGTAACTGGCACCCAAGATCCATAGTCCCTAATAGTACTTACTAGTGTTGGGTTTATGCTCACAGGAACGCAACAGGTTTCTGGCTTTTTAATATAACAAAGGTCTGCTTGGTTTAGCTCTGGGTTAAAATATTAGCTTTCCTAATATAACTTTCCTGCTTAATTTAATGATAATGAGTTAAATATGCATATAAAGGATAATAAGTTAAAAATAAAAAGAATATAATAAATATCAAAATGTTAACCTATGTCAATTTGTAAAATCCAATGAAAATCATTCATTTCAAATAATAAAGCGGCACTGCTTGCATCATGTTCTAATATGGCTCCTTCATATTTTACAATAAGTTGAGCTAATAATTCACGCTTCAATTTATCATTATTGACAAGATCATGGATCTGTAAACAAATTTAATTCATTGTTAAATAAAAAAGTTATAATTATGTTGGAGTTGTGAATCCAAAATAAATAAAAAAAAAATGAGGCCAGTTGTGGTACAAAGTGTGACTGGTTGTGGGTTCAATCCCCACTCAACGAGATGAAATATTAATTTAAATTTGTATTTCCATTTCTTTGCTCTGGTGTCGAAGCAAAAGCATGGCGTTGGATTCCGGCACTCAAAATGCAAAGCTTCCAGTATTTTGCGACAAGTGGGAAACAGAGTGTCTTAACACAGCGTGAAGCTGAAATAAGTTTAAGCATCCAAAAAAATAAATGACAACCTGACCTTGTTATTTAAAATTTCCGTTACCATTGGTACATAATCCATTAAGACTCCTGATTGATGCATCCTTTATTAAAAATAATATCATGTATTAGAATAGAGAATAAATATTGATTAAAGTATTAGAGGCCAGTTGTAGCACAGTGGCACAAGCATGTGAGTCATGTGACTGTAAAACCCACAGCTTGTCACATTTACATTTACACACTTGTGCCATTGTGAACAGGATAATATATGTGTTTGACTCACAATAAAGGAAATAAAATATTTAATATATTCATTTCATCGCTCTGGTATCAATTGCAAAGTTCAATGTTGAGTTCCACCAATCACAGAATTCAATGAAAAGTGTGAAACAGGGTGCCTTAATACTAGGTTACCAGGTTATCCCTGCCTACCCTGCTATGTAGCTATGCTTTTAGCTTCATGAATCATGTGATATCCTATGGTACAGTATCAAGCTAGAAAAGAGTAAGGTTTTTACAATAATTACTGAGAAATTATTTTACTAAAAACTTACATAGGTAAGGTAATGTTACCCAAGACTTTTGTTAGGAATGGTGATAGAATCAATTCTGCATTAGTAGAGTTTGGATATCTAACAAGAAGAAGAGCTGTGTCAATGCCTGGATTTAGATCTAGTCTGAAAATAATGACATCAACAAAATATTGACTAGTAGTTCCACATCTATGTTACCATTATTAATAACTAATTAATCACAATATTTATTTAAATTTCCATTTCTTTGCTGTGATATCAAGGCAAAGTGCGGTGAAGAGTACTGCCACTCAACAGACAATGCCTCCAGAATTTTGTGGGAAGTGGGGAAAGAATGCTAGGTTTCCTCTGCCTACCCTACTGTGTGCTGGACACAGTGAGAAGCTGATTTTTCTTTAAAATGTTTAAAACATTATGAAACAAAGATAAGTATATTAATTACCTGTCATTATATAATTCAGGTAGTCTGGATGTATCAACTTTTAGTTTAATAAGAAATTCAACAATATGCCCTCCAACCCACACTTCAACATCTTGTTCAGTTGTAAGAGCATTTCCTAATAAGGCACTATATTCAAAAGATGCACGAGAACCTTCATCTTCATTTAATTTTTTGACCTGCAAAATAATGTTGAAATGTAACCAACACTAAGAATATATATATGAAAGTAAATTTTCTGTAGAAGTTCTTTTCTTACTTGATGAATTTTATACATATTGATTAATTGTGAAATAACATCACTCAGTGATTTTGGATCATTTGCATCCCAGTTGGTAAGACTAGGAACACCACTAGCTAGAAATTCTTCATCCGCATTAATTAAAAAACTTTCATCGTCAAATCTAAAATCAGGTGCAAACCAAGGGGTTGAAGGATCGAATATCACGTCCCATTTCAATTTTTTGGAGCAATATGGTAGCACTATGCGAAATTGATTCTCTAAAGTATTAGCACTTCCTCCGACTCTTTCTAAATCCACTTTTGTCTTACAAAGACCTATAACAATAAAACAAACATTTTTATCATGTTAATTCAGGAGGTAAAATTTGATTATTTATTTACATACCCAATTTTAAGTCATGATATATATTGAGAACGTAAGGCCGGAAAAGTGGAGATATTTCACATAAGAATCCATAATTTTCTGTTGTCATTGTACAGATATATTGATGTTATTATTACATGTATAATTGAATTATTTATAACTGTTGTTAAACTTATAGTTATTGAATTAAATAATGCTTTGTTATGATTTGTGATTCCGCGATTTGTTGAAAATTTATGTCAATTGTCAACATTGTCAACAAGATGAACAAGAGTCGGGTTTGGACCTCAATAGTTGTCTTTATTTTATGGCCATTAGGCGTGCCAGTAGTGCAAAATTTAACTCGCCAATATCACGTAGAATGAAAAAGATAAGGTGGAGATTGATTAGTTCAATATAGAGGAAATAGCAATTAAATATACTAGATTAACGGCTTACAAAAATTGAAGGTGTTAAAGAATTTGAAATAGCTGCAAATTTTTATTTATTCTGAATTAAGAAGGAAATAATACACTAAGAATAATGGTTTTTTGTATTTTAGCTTATTTACCATTCGTATATACTCGTATGTACCTATGTTCGTTTTTATTACTTGACTTAAATTAAAATAAACCAGTAAGTAGTGCAATTCTCTTGTACTTGCTGTTGCTTGTAAAAGTCAAATCAGTTTCACACTGTATCCCACACCGTCACATCCCAGGGTAGGCAGAGGGAACCTAGTGTTAAATCACTCCGTTCCGTTAATATAATCCGTTAAACAAATCCGTTTGACACCAATAAAAGAGTGAAACTGAATTAGCGGTATCGACACTTGTCTGTGAATACGCCGCAAACTTTATTTGATAAGAGGTAAAAAACCGATAGTCCAGAAGCACAACTCACAAGCCAAGCCAAACACTCTGTTTACGTGTTTTTATTGTTGACTTTATAATGTATTATGTTTATAAATAAATCTTTAAATGATTACTACACTTTAACCATGAGTATAATGTCTGTCAATATTCATAAATAAGGCTTCCCTCTTTGTTATTAAATTGGAGTAATTATGGAGCATGAAGTTATATAGAATCATACTAAGTGTAAAGTGTAAAGTTACTGTAGGTACATTAAAACAATTATCGGAATAGCCCTACTCAACAAATGTAGTATCCAATTCGATATTTTTTCAAATAGGATAAGTTATATATAAGTATAGTTAGTACATAGTTTAGTTCTTGACATTAGCGAATAAACCACACTTTTTTAAAATTTTATAATAATAATATAGATTACCTGTTCAGTTGTTTTTATTTAACATTTTTCCCGTCCACTACACATGGATTATAGATAAAAAAAAATATATAGACATAAGTAATAAACAACTAAAATTCATTTTCTCTGCATTCTATTCAAGTAATTATAAGAAAAAAAATGGTTACAATAAAACATCCTCTTAATTATTCCACCTTGGACACTTCTATTTTAATAAAAGCTAATAAATGTGTTTGTTATATGATAAAAAAACAAATAAATAGTCAAATTTTTAGTTAAATCTATTTATTAGCAAAAGGCATTTTGCAACTAGTAACAACACAATATAACTCTTAGCAAAAAATATACATTTACAGCATAATATTGTTTATTAAATAAAATATATTATGTTGAAACAGCTTATTACTAGATATTTTACTACTATTGTCTATATACAATCAATTTACTAAAACACTGAAAATTTATATTATATACAATATTTTCTTTAAAATAAAAAAATACTATTTCCTCTAATATCTACAAAAATGAAAAAGAGTTTTGAAACAGTGATAGCAGCTACTGCTAGAGTGCAGTGAGATTTTATATAAGATGACCGGATAAGATACTACAGAGATCCATTAATATCTTCATTATTCATATACTAAATGATTCTCCACACCCACAAGTACCTTTGATATTAGGGTTATTAAAGACAAATTCTGCTGAAAGTTTGTCTTCAACAAAATCCATTTCAGTACCTGTAATATGATTTTTAAAAATATTTATAGTAAATTCTATAAACATACTAATAAGTAAAACTGATTACATAATACAATTTATTTAAAAATAATAATAAAAAGTGATGCTCTAGGATAAAGAAATGAATTTACCTAATAAAGTTAGTTGTGCTTTCTTATCAATGATTATGGTCACACCATCTTGTTTTACTTCTTCATCAAGTTTTCCTTTTGCAGAAGCATAGTCCAATGTATAAGACAAGCCATTACAACCCCTTTGTCGAACACCTACTTTTAGTCCGATGAAGCCTTTAGCTTCTTCTTTGGACATTATTTCCTTAACCTTATTTACAGCCGAAGGAGTCAATATCAGTGCAGCTCTTGAAGGTAATATACGTTTTTTGACAGCGCGAACCGTCGCACTTGCAATTGTTTTAGTAGCCATCTAGTACAATAATAAAATAGTAAATTTAATATATCGAAACCAAACAACAATTAAATATTCAGAGAACGTAGTAACCTATCACAAGGGTCTTTATGTCCACCACCACAAATGCTAGAGACGTATGAGCCAATTATTTAGTATTAATGATTTGGATATTATAAATTAAAATTGTTGCAAACGCCGCATGCACAAAAATTTTACCTTAAATATATTTCAAGATATTTTTTATTTTCTCATATTGACTTACTGTCATATCAAACGGTAAGTGACAAGTGTCAAATGTTAAATAACAAATTGTCAACACTTAACTCATTGCATAATTTAGCTTTTGAAGAAAATCCGACTATAATGTTGCACTTTAATTGGTATGATGATTATTAATACTCTATGTAAAGAATAAATTATTGAGATCTACATTTATTAACTAATTCATTAATGATTACAATGCTACTACTTATTCAAAATAAAACTTAAATGATTTAACTTTAAGGTCATTATATATAAAGATATTAAAAACAAATATGCTTCTAAATTCTTAAATTAGTTAGTACTCTAATTATTGAAGAATTTAGTGTGCGCGTAAAAATTCGCAGAGTATATTATTGTTGTGTTATTGAGTCTGTGGTCTTGAACGAAGTCCCTACGAAAGTACGAAATTGTGATTTGTTAATGACACGTCAGGCTATTCGTAGTGCATGTAGCGCGGTAATGATTTTCTTCTTTTTAAATTGAATAATGATAAGTATTCATAATGGGAGGACAAAAATTTGAATATGACGAGAGTGGAGCAACTTATTTTTATTTTGTATTATCGTTTCTTGCTCTTGTGTTAGTACCGGCGACATTTTATTATTGGCCAAGAAAACGGAAAGAAGGTAATTTTTATTTCTTTATAAGAAGCATTAAACGATTTATTAAAAGGGACAAATTTTGTATAAGTGTAAAATTTGTATATTTATTTTCAATCACAAGTGGAATCGATGAACGAATTAATGTCACGGTACGGTACATATTTCTAATTTGACGTATATAGAACACAACACGTTGATAAACTTTATTTTTTTAACCAATTCGAGCCACTTATTACAATATATGTATAATAAATACTTTCAGATCCAGCGAAACAAGCAGAACTATGTCAATGTCCAAATTGCAAACAAAAACAAATTATTATAGAACAATCAGAGCCATACAAAAAAGTAAAAAACTTTTTTGTTATGCTAGCAATAATATCAGGATGGCTATTATTTGCATTCCTTGCTGTTAAAGTATCCCAATTTGATTATGAAATGTCAAATTTCGATCCTTATGATATATTAGGCTTGCCACCTGGTGCAACTCAAGCAGAAATTAAAAAGTCTTATCGTAAACAATCTTTAATCTTGCATCCTGACAAGGAGACAGGAGATGAGAAAGCCTTTATGAAGCTCACAAAGGCATATCAAGTAAGTTTTACATTATTTATCAGAACTATACAGAATGATATGAAGTTGGTACTGCTAACTTTAAATTAAAATTTCATGGAGTGCTTTAATAACAATTTCATATGAACACATTTTAAGTACAAAATATATATTGCAGGATGGGAAAAGTAAATTTAAATGTTCTTATTTTAACTTAGAACATATTACTTTTTACTATTATATAAATATTAAATTAGAGCATATTACTTTTTACTTAAACAGTTATTACACAAGTTTTATCTTATGAACACTTTACAGGATATACTGTAAATGTTATATTACTTTTTGCAGATCTCTAGTCTTACTAATTACCAAAATATTATTTGTGATAAAGTGATCTGCAAAAAATTTGATAACATTTGTCTTAATTTATAAGAGACCTGTGAATTTATAAAAGGCCAGTCAAGATGCAGGGGCACAAAGTGAGACTGTGTGTGTGCAACAGGTTGTGGGTTTAATTTCCACTCAGGGACATCCAATATTTAATATTTTTATTTCTTCGCTCTCATATTGAGGTAAAATATGGTGTTAAATTCTGCCATACAATATGCAATGGCTCTATAATTCAGTAAAAAATAGGGAATATACACAAAGAAATAGACATGTGTTTAATTTATATAATATATAAGTTTTATTTATATAGTGATCAAGAAAAATAAAAAAAATATGAATACATAAATTTTAACAGGCTCTCACTGATGATGAAGCTAGAAGAAATTGGGAGAAATATGGAAACCCTGATGGTCCAGGTGCTATGAGTTTTGGAATTGCTCTTCCTAGTTGGATTGTTGAAAAAGAGAATAGTGTATGGGTGCTTGGATTATATGCTTTAGTATTTATGGTTGCATTGCCTACTGCTGTAAGTATATATATTATTTTTTATTAACTATAAGTATGAAAACTCTCCATATATTATTTGTTATTATAATATTATGATAAATTTTTGTTTACAAACAAATAGCTAATTATTAAATGGTGTGGCTGTATTAATCGCAAATATATTACTATAATGTATATTTTTTCAATTAAGTTTTTTTTGCATAACAAAGTAGGTAGAGTCCGTAGTTAGATACATTATTCTCTGCTTCCCTATCAAGTTCAAGACATTCTGTGTTGAGTGGCAGATTTGTATTCAATGGCTTGACTTGATTTGAATACCACAAACCATCAAAATCATAGCCAGTATGTCACATGTATATGTCATATATTGTGACATACAGACTGATTTTGTTCGATGACCTCTAATATTATATTTTAACAATACAAAAAGTAGAGTATATTGTTATATTATAAAAAATGTTCAATCTACTTGCAGGTAGGTACCTGGTGGTATCGTTCAATAAAGTTTTCAGGGGAGCAAGTTTTGTTAGATACTACACAAATGTATTTCTACTTTTGTCACAAAACACCATCAATGCCTTTGAAAAGAGCTTTAATGATTTTAGCAGCTTCCTGTGAATTTGACAAAAGACATAACTCTGAAATTATTGAAAGAGTTACAGATAATGAAGAAGTGCCTATGGTATGTAAAATATTTTTTTTTCTTTTTAGCTTCACACTTCACAGGCGTGCCTTAACTTTAGGTTCCCTCCCTGCCATAAAATTGATATAAGTGCAATATTAAATTTAAGATAAGTTTTTAAGTATTAAAGTTAAATATGATCAACATATTCTCCTACAAAGTGGCACAAACTATCATATTATTGTGAGGGACAAATTTAAAAGGAAAAAGCACAAGAATTTTTTTAGTGTCATGTTATTTACCTCATACAGCAGTGTAAGAAGAAGAAACCTAGTGTTAAAACACTCCCTTCTCCCCGCTGCGCTATTTTTCGAGTCTTGGCGTGTTAAGTGGCCGAACTCAACGCCATTTTGTTTTGATATCAGAATGAAGAAATTATTTATTCTCCCGAGAGAGAGATACATATAAAAACTCTATATCACAGCTACTCCGCGAACTACCAAACCTAGGTGAGAAGAACAAAGAACAGCCACTCTGTCGTCCATACAGTATAAAGGCACGCGCGCTGCTCCACGCACACTTGTTACGTATGCGTTTGCCGCAAGACACGTTGGAGGTCGACCGCCGATACGTGGTCTCCAGATGTCCAGATCTCATAGTAGAAATGGTCAACTGTGTGAACCAGCTTATTGCTCTGGCTTATGCAAGACGGAGTAAGTCAATTTTATGTTGTAATTTGTCTGTAATAAATTTGTTGATTGTTTTGAGGGTGGGAATGAAAAATAATTAAATTTTCACTGTGCTTAATTTATTTTGCTATATCTTGTATATGTTATACTGTAACAAATTTGTATTAGTGAATATTCACATATTTTTGTACATTTGCATTCACAAAGTTTGAACAACTGTTTTGCAAATGTGAATATCAGAGAACATACAATTGGAAGATAATATTGGGTTAATGAAAAAATCCATTCCTTTCTTATTTTTTATTATTATTAGATGAAGTAACCTTTTAATCACATTATCAGCCTTTACTTGTAGGCTAACTTTACTTATCAGCCTTATTTTTATAAAAAAATACAGTTTTACATCACCAATTTTTATTGTATAGATTAAATGTATTTAAAAAATGTCAGCTTAATATATTTAAAAAATATATGTATATGCATTAATTTTTTTACTCACGAGATATATATTTGTCATTACAGTACCACGTTTACCTACTATTGGAACAATAGAAAATTGCATGAAACTATCGCCTATGATAGTTCAAGGTTTATGGGACAAGAAATCGCCACTTCTTCAACTGCCTTATATAACAGATGATCATCTCAAATATTTTGTTAATCGTAAAAAACCGATTAAGTCACTTTTACAACTCGCTCAATTGTCTGGTGACGAAAGGCGACAGGTAATGCGATTCTTGAATGACAAACAGTATGATGACGTCATGAAAGTCCTAGGCAATATGCCATACATACATTTCCAAGTTAATACTGAAGGTATTACAACTCTTTAATACAATTTGTGCATTTATTCCATTTACTGTTAATTTTTGTTTGATCTTGATTCTTGTATTTCATAGCATTTAACGTAAGAACGTAAATAATTGTGTTGTTTTTAGATTTCTTTAAAAGACTTTGCCACTTCTAAATAGAAGAATACTGAATAGTATGTTTGATTTTCAGTAATTGATGATGAGAACTCTACGGTAGTGACTGCTGGTGCCATTGTGACAGTGACAGTTTTCCTACGAAGGACCAATATGAAAGAACTTTTTGGTGATACAAGTGTTAAAGAGAAAAATGTTATGAAGTAAGTTTCTATGTAATGAAAATGTCTATTACAATTGGTTGTGATGCAGTTGCATAATCGTGCAACTGTAAATGTAAACAGGCTTGTGGGTCAGTCAGGGGAAATCAAATATATAATATTATCATTTTATTGCTCTGGTAACAATCGAAAATTCGGCGGAAAGTGAAATTCTATTAAATAGTTGGTTCTGCCTAGTGGGGATTGAATCCACATCCGTCGCTTTTACACGCTTATGCTCCTATACTACGACGGTCTCAGTAACTTTAATTTCTGATATAGGGACGATGATGAAATCAATGAAAATGGTGAAAAAGTAGAAAATGACAAGAATGAAAAGAAGGATGCCAACAAGAGACCGGTGTGGATGAAACAGAAAAAGCATGCTCCGGCTAAGAAAAGTAAGAAACCGGCTCAAAAGCAGGTGAAGGTTGTTCCCGCAGCCGCCCCTGCTCCCGTCGTCAACGACGTCAAACCCAAGGAAAAAGAACCAAAGAAGAAAGATGAAGAAGGTAGTCTCATGCTTTATTTTTTTAGTAGGGTAGACAGGAAATCTAGTTACACACTGCATAATTTCCGTTGAATCTCGGAACTTAACGTCGCGCATTGTCTTATCTGATTCCCCTGAGTGGGGATTGAACCCATAGTTTACAGTCAGATATTTGACTGTTACATTGGCCTCTTCTGGATTACGTGAAGTTATCTCTTTGGTGAAGGATGAGAAAAACAAAAGTCACATAACCAACCCACAAGGGTTTATCACAGCTTTATCATATACTAGCGGACGCGCGCA
>FASU01006463.1:0-13228 GCA_001486225.1 Heliconius pardalinus sergestus | reverse complement strand
AATCATTATTAACGCGTGAAATGTAAACGAATTATTTACAGTTCAGATACCGAATATATTGTTATTTAATCCGAAACCATTAAAGGTCCCTCTTTCAAACTGTCGGTTTTCATTTCACCTTGTTATACGAACAGCGAAAATAAATTCTTTATAGTAAGATTATATTACTACTACATTTTTGTAACGTCTTGAAGACGCGAAGAAACAACATTGTCAACAGAAAGATGAGACAACTTTTCGATTTACTGACACTTGGAAAAATCATTCAATGGTTTATTTTAAAAATAGCAATAACTAATTTCACACAGTAATTGTGAATTATCTCTTAATAATCTATATAAAACCAATTTTCAGGTGTCGTGGCTGTATTATTCTGTGGTATATGTCAAGCTCATTATACATATAACAACCTGTCATCGGACTCTCGCAACAGGACGAAGCAATTGTTCGAGCTGCTCAATTTTCTTGCTGAAAACTTTATTTTCACGTATATTGGTGTTTCTATGTTTACTTTCCCGAAACATCACTTCGATCCGTGGTTTATTATTGCTGGATTCGTATCCTTTTTGATATTCAAATGTTTATTTATATTTCGTTGTTTGTTCGTTATGTTAATTTATATGTAATTGTTATGCATTTTACAAAAAAATGAGAGGGAGCCTGGGGGAACCTAGTGGTAAGACACTTCCGTTCCTCACTAATTCTTCTAAAATGTAATTAGAATATGTTTTTTTGCTCTAGCGAAATATTTGAAATATTTACTTTGTGAATTTGAAGTCTACTTTTTCCACGTCCAACTTTTCTATAATTTCTACAAAAAATATATTGTAGAAATATTTATTTAATATATTGTAGAAATATTTATTTCTACAATATATTTTTATTTATTGTAGTGAACAATTTATAACTGATAAGAATTGATATATTATACTTAAAAAGTCGATGCAATAATATTTCTATAGCAAACAACAGTTAACATCCACTTTAGGACGCGCTGTCAATATCTACCCACTGTCATTCCTGTTGAACCTCGGAAGAAAACCACCTATACCTATGAATTTCCAACACATGCTCTTCTTTTCTGGTGAGATACTTCATTTATATAATGGATTATTTAAGATGTATATTAATCTAACAAATTACTTTCATTGTAAGATCTTTATCTTTATTTAATTTTTAATCTTACAAGTTAAAAGACTGACTACTTTGTATAACTCAAGACCGTATGTATCTGATATAGTATAATAATACTATATCAGATACACGTGAAGAATAAAAACGGATTGGGGTTTAGAGCTATTTATAAATCCAGTATTTAAACCCTATTGGCAGGTCTCCGCGGCGCCATGTCGTTCGCGCTGGCGATACGTAACACGGTGTCGGAGGCGCGTCAGGCGATGTTAACAACAACATCCCTAATAGTGATAGCAACTGTTGTACTGCAGGGAGGTGCCGCCACGCACGCCCTTGCATATTTGCGGATACCTACTGGGTAAAGTAAAATCTAAGTTAAATCTAAGATTTTTTTATTTAAATAATCTATTATAAGCTTAATCTATTATAAGCTTAATAATAGCTTTAATTTATTTAACTTAGCTTCACGCTTTATCTCTTGCGACATGCCCAAAATCTATCTACGATAGTCGTAATTTGTTATAAGTACTTTCGAATTGTTCTTGGATTATGGTTAAGTTTCGCCACTCTGCCTTAACACTAGGTTCCCTCTGCCTACTCTGCTATATGTGAGGTATCTCGTAAAGTGTGAAGCTAAATACTATTTTTCTAATTTAAACTTACAGGCAAGGAGCAAATGACGAAAACGAAGCCCTGCCTTACCGCGACGTAAGAAGTGTAAGTTTCTCTTGTACATAAATCTTAACATGTACAGTTACACTATTTATATATTACTGCACTCACTTTTTGGCTTCTGATTATACTGCAACAGCTAGAGGTTTTTATTGAAATATTGGCATAGTGAGGTTTTTTAAAGTATTTAGCTTGTTAAATTACTTAAAATATTTTATCAATTTAGTCTCACCAGCTTTTAGATATTTTAGGATTAGAATACGAATCTTTTCATTGAAATTATCAAGTTGAGATCAAATTTGAAAAATTAAATTTTTCAAGGATATTTTTTGATTGATTAGTAATATTAATAATAATTAGGTAATTTTTTCTCTTTTATGTTTAATTTCTTTATTAAATCCCTTACAATTTTATGTCAACTTGATTTTATTTGAAAATTTTTTCTAACACTGTAAATAGCCCTAAATACTTTTGCTTCATTTGTTTCTGTTTATTCTTGCTTTTTATGTCCACTTTAGTCATAATATTTATTCTTATCATATTCGCCTCAATTTTCATTTAGATATATCAATCATTTGTTCCTAAATATTGATTTATATGCTAAGCACTATATGTGTATATGTCATATGCGATTGAATAAAATTCTTATTTCATATATATTTTTACTTCAATCAGTACAGAAAGAAAAGGATCCTAGTGATGATATACAATGCTTTTGTTTTAATTCTTCTCTATTGCAAATGATTGTTGTTTTAAAAACAAATCTTACCAAGGACGATACACTAATGTTGCCAATATTAATATTTAATTAAAGCCATTTTGCGTTATTATTTTATAATAAAGAGATAAGAAAAAAAAAAGTCTAGACAATATCAAAATATTCATATTTTAAAAAAATATTGCACAAATTTTTAATTACTATGTAAATAACCGCGTAGGCTAATGCTATTCGAGCATGTCGTATTGGTATCAATAACAAACCTAAATACGTACAAACGGTACGGCGCATGTGATTAATTCGAACTTATTGTGGCAGCTCTACCAGGCCACGGACACTGGCGGACCGGTATGTATACATATACAGAAACATCAAAGCTTTACGTGTACGTGCTTTCGTGTCATACATTTTAACAAACATTTTATTATCTGTGACATTTGTCATCTTTCATCTGTCGAATACATACCACCTACATGGGGTCTAAACTTCGTCGTTTTTCTTGTACTATGGTGAAAGGTCAATGGTTTGGTGGTATGTAGAAATCTTAACTGTTTGCAGTGTAAAAGTAATGATATAGGACTCGTTAGTTAAAGTTATTTTGACTTTCTATTTGAATATTTTATATATTTTAATAGTTTATAGCTAATTATGTAAATAAATTGAGATAAAATTATTTTAGTCCAAAAAAGGGGGCCATGTTTTCTATTTTGCTAAAAATATTTTTTTTAATAATATAAATAAACAATCTATACTTCGAGTCCTATATCGTAAAATAAATGTTTTAAGCCATCCTTGTTTTACACATCCTCCCTAACTGCCTAGCCCTTGCGTTATTTAGACTGATGGTCGTATTTGTTGTTTAGCCGGCAGAAATAAGTTTCGGGCTCCGAAATTTGGACAATCAATCGCCCAGTAGCGACAGGGTACCTGTAAGAGAAAAACTTATATGCATGTTTTATATCAGTACTAAATACACATGGCTGTCCACGGCAATTTATAACTGTTTACTAACGCATGCCATATGCCTCGGTTTATCGTTCATTTTTGTATTTGATATAATTTTAATTTTTAAGCATGTTTTCTTTATCCAGCGCATCATCTTTATAACTCTCGCTTCACTTACACAGGGCTGTCGATCGAAATGTCTTTTTAACTGAAAAAATATGTTTTTAAGTTTTTATGTTATAACTTATTTATATAAATTAGTTTTAATCAAGTAAAAAGACGTTTTTAAACTCAGTTTCGGTTTAACACATACACATTACATAACACATGTTGCATGTTACTTTATTTTTTTTATTTATTTCAATGTCTAGAATGGCCGCATGGTAGTTAAGTGGGGGAAAGACGAAAACGGAGTGATAATGCCTTGGCAACTAAACTCTTACGAAGTATGTAAATTCTGGTACTTTTAAATTTTCATCTACAAATTTGTGTACAATTTTCTTTGAATCTATACCGAGTCCAAAAATCACGACGCATGTTTATACTTAACATCTAACAATGATACTTCACACTAATAGTATGAATGTGAATGATGTTAGATATATTCGGGCATGTGGGTTCAATATTGTAAATAGACACAAAATATTGATAACTTCACTTAGATATTTTAAAACAACATTTGCATAAAATAACATACTACTGGGTATCTAAATTCTTCTAATAAAACCAAACTCATAAACATACAACTAAAAAGCAAATTTCTACGTAAATCAAACGTGAAAATGCAAGCAACCTCGTACGTTATCAGGAAACCCCCCACGGGGAGGGGGGCGAAAAGGCACGCCTGGCGCGCCTGTGGGGGGCGGTGGACTCGCGCTTGCTGAAGCCCCTGCTGACGCACGCGCGGCCCCCCCTCACGGAGACGCTGCCCGGCTTCCTGCGCCCCTTGGCTAGCCTGCTGACCACCACCAGGCAGTATACGCAGGGCGTAAGTTGTGTTTTTAATAAATAGTGTATAGTAAGAAAGGCAAAACGAAGCTGTCAAAACTCTCTGTTCTCAACTTTTAGCACTAATTCGCGTGTTTAATGGCTAAGTGAATACCAAAACCTCAACCATCGTGCTTACAGTTTCCTCGAGTGGGAATCGAAACCACAACCTGTCAGGTTAACAGTAGCATGCTTGTGCCACTGCGCCATGACTGCCCTCAATAATTATATTTTATATACGAGTACTTTTGAGTTTCTTATTTTATAATAATCAATTTATTTATGTAATGGAAACAGCAACTTGTATAGATACGTTTATTGTAGGAGCATATGCTGTTTCAGGATAACGGCCTCCGAAGAACCGATTCGGACTCCGACCTTTGTATCGACGACCCACAACCAATACCAACAAGCATTGACCCACAGGTATATTTGTGATTGATTTCTAATATTTTGTCTATTAATTAATAATTTTATTATTTTGTGGAAAAAGAAATGTTCAATCTATTATGTAACTATTTATATAATAAAACTAAATTATTTGTTTAGGCTACCGACATTTGCATTGTTTAAAGTGCTATATTTGGTTTATATAATTGTTAATTATGAGGTTTTATTGCCTGTTTTAAGACAGGATGTCAATAATGGTTCAACCCATTCCCATTTTAGTAATACATTAGTGATGCCATAGCCCGTTTCGTGTGTGTATTTTCTAACTTCCTTACAGTTTCACTGCATTAATTCATAATTGTTCTTCTGACTAGTTATTTCAATATTACAGCTTAGCGAGTACACAACGGCTAATAAATAAAATATCTTTGAATTTGTCGTAAATAACAGATATTTAGTGATATTTTTTAAAGTTATTAATGCTTTTGGTTTACATATTTAATATAAATAAAACTAACATGGCCCGGTACACTCTTTAGCTTATTATGATTATAGTATTGAACAAAATTTTCATAATTTATAAGAATTTTTAAATGAACATTAGCAGCTATTGGATGATTTTGTTTTTTTTTTTGGTTGCAGCTATCTTATAATATACGGAATGGATATGGAAATGTTTGAAACATGTAGTATTAGTGATCATCGGCTGTGAACTAAGGTCTAGACGTCTAGATGTACTTAGAAATTATCATTTTTTGTATTAATAGGAAAATTATTATTTTTTTTATTATTGCACGCAGCAACTATGGCCCGGACTTGTGGATACAAGAATCTCTGTAGAAGGTATCACTGGAAGTAATATATAATAATTAGGAAAATTTTGTATGCTCTTCGTGCCACAGATTATAAAAAAAACATGATCAGAAGATTAATGTATTTTGCTTTTGATTGATGTAGCCTCAACGTTAAGGGTCCGTATATGACTCGTGTATGTAGTAAGCCATGCAACCCTTAGTGTAACAGCTTTTCAATATTTCGTAAATTAAGAATTATAGTGAATTAACATCATAATATTATAGTAGAATTTAAAATCATTTTCAAAGTTTTATGTTACCTATTTTAAACATCTGTATATAATAAGTTGCTGTTAATTTAATTATTAAACAGAAGGAACTATGATCACATTTATCTGTCGAAGTGAATATGTTAACAGGAACTCATTATATACATTTAAACTATGCCCAAGTCCAGTAGTGTTCTTGATATAGATTAAACTTACATTAGGTTTTTATATACTTAAGTATCATTTCCGTTTCTATTTTGAATGTGTCACTATAATTCTAAATGTGTGTTTTATTTCTTTATATAAATGCTTTGTAGCTATTCGCACATGCAGGTCATACTTTACTGTACTGTGATTGTTTGCACTGAATTTATCTTTAAAGTATATATTTTCGGCGTCTATAGACACCATTCACAAACTAAAAAACATATTGAACTTCAATTAGAAAATTCAAGGATAACAATGCCTTTTTTATATGCTGTAAGATGTCAATATTATAAAAAAAATTACGACCCACCAGATGTTTATTTTTAAACACATAATTGAAAACGAAGTCGATAGGTGTTTAAAATGTTGATTATATTATCAACAGTAGGTAATTAGATAATTTATATAAAAGCTTGTAAAAAAATACTTTCTCTATTGTGTATTGTAAATGTGGTTCAAATTTTTCAATTGTAATAGTTATTTTCATGTTAAAAATTAACATTTTGATTAATCAAATTAGATATAGTCTAGTCTTTTTTTAAGTGCATGTTATGAACATCATATACTTTCCATAAAATGGGTTTGGAATGCTGAAATATTTTTAAAGGATTGTATAAGACAAATTACGTTACATGTCAAAATATTTTGACCCCTCCACCGTCCTTGTCACAGCTCAACACAGGTCATATTTGTGAAACCACCCCTTATCCTAGTGTTACTATTCCACAACTAGAAATTATTCAATTAAAACAATAGTTTGCAAATTGTTTTCACCAATTTCCAGCCTTAATGACGGGTGACGTAATTTACGTTGGACCCTGATAATGATTTTTTGTTTGTTTTTTCCTTATTTTTACTATTGAAATATACTTAGAAACGTTGGTTTGTGAAACCTTTCAATCTTAGGACACGTTTACATAACTTCAATGATTCTTATACTTTACAGTTAAGGCTTCATAAATATAACATTTTTTTTCTTTCTAGATATAAGGATTTTGTAAGCCACAATAATAATTGTGTGTTTTATTTAAATGCTTATTTTCTTATATGTCTTTTGAAGGTGTGTAAAAAAATGCTGTTTGTCACCGAATTTTAACAGGAACAAAATGATTCTTATACTTATGTAAATGATGTGTAATAAAATTTCTCTCTAAAAGTTTGTTTAATTAGCCCGACTATATAACAATGAATAATAAAATAGTAACATGTATAATAAAAAAGGCTTAGTGTAACAGTCTAGACTGCAGACATAATTATGGGTTTCACTAGAATCCCCAATCTCAGGAAGTAATTTTCCTACTGGTTAAGTTGCGGCACTTAAATGCGTATATCGAATTTGGGCTATAAACAGGAAATGGAGTGTCATAACACTACTCACTCTTCCTTATGTATTTTAACTGTATCTCTCTTACCAGATTAGTCTGTCAACATGGGTAGACTATTAGAAGTTTTCGAAATGTCAGGTTGCCTTTGTATAATTCATTTTAACTATACGTGATTAATCTGATTAAAGAGTTTTTAAAGTCTTGCTAAACAATTTGTTTAGCAAGAGTCTGTCTTATTTCATCTGTAACTTTAAACTTAGGTCCATGGCCTGGAACTATCCAGTCAGCTAAGTTAGCTATTTTAGACCTATTCTTCCTTTGCTGAATTGGATCTTCACTGCCGGCGTCAAGCCATATATTCGAATTTTCTATATCTTCAAACTTTTCAAATAAATCACCTAAAAATTACAACAATAAAAAACTACAAATTATAATATTAATTCATAAAATAAATAAAAAAACGAAGTTTATAAAAAAAAATTCATTCATCCAAATAACTTCACTCTCTTCTTTCTGCCTGAATTCAAGACATGCATCTTGATTGAAATTCAACTCTACACTTGTCGTTTTTTTAGCTTCATGCTGTATCCCATACCTAGCAGGGTAGATAGAGAAAACCAAGTAAGCCACTCTGTTTTTCTTAGACACTCCTTTTTCCATTTTCCACCGAATTCTTGAAGCATTGCCGAATTGTTATCAGACCGTGAAAATGAAAATATTAAATATTCCATTTGCTCCGAGTGGAATCAAACCCATAACCATTATGTTTTCAGTTGTGCACTTTTGCCCCTGCAACATGATGGACTCATGAAATGATAACATAATAATCAACATAAGATTAACAATAAAAAGTTAATCATTAACAATAGATTTGACAAACTAAAAATTTGAAAGCAGCAGGACTCAAACCTTCACATACACTGTATAAAAAAGTTGTGTTACACAATTTTTTTTTTTCTATCCTTAGTGTAGAATATCTCTTTAAAAATTATAAAAAACTGTATTACCTGTTATAGCAATGATTTCTTTCTTTGTGTTTATTACTATAACTGTAACATCTGTAAGTGTGTGACCAGGTGTAGGTATCACTTTTACTTCATCATTTATAATATATTCATCACCTGCAATTGAACTATAATTAAAAAAATTACATAAGTTTATTATTTTGAGAAATGATTACTTATAAGAACTTGGGCCTCTGTGGCGCAGTAAGTATAATCATAATGCAGTAAGTGTAATCATGATGATTGTGGGTTTGATTTACACTTGGGGAATTCATTATTCTCACATACCTCATTCTAGTAATAACACAAAACCTGGTGTTATGTTCCACTTAACATTTAATATCTCAAAAAAGGGCATGGAAAATGGGTAGCAAACTGTCTTTTTAATAGGTTCAAGTATAACAGTGCTACTACAGTGTGAAGTAAAAAAAATGGTTATTACCTTTATCAAAATTATAAATAAAGTAGTTATCCATATAAGATATGCTGTAGCCCACTATATGCTTTGCTTTGAGAAAAAGATTATTATTTCCAATATGATCTGAATGGCCATGTGTTGACACAACATAATCTATACTATCTGTTGCAAAGTTTTCTTTTGTTAGAGCTAAAACAGCAGGCAAACATTATTTAATACATTAATCATACTGAATGTTGCCTTAAACACAAACTGTTTGAATTTAAATAGCCAAAATTAAGGATTCTGATTAACAAAATATAGATTAAAATACTATTATAATATCTAACCATCCAAAATTTTACTAGAGTCCCATGGAGTCATAGTATCTACAATAATATTATGCACACCACGGATGAGAGTACAGGTACAATTTGCTTTCATTTCTTGTTCATTCTTTATTAAAGAATATCCATCAAAAAGTACTTTAATATCACACATTTTGAAGATTATTAATTAATTATAAATAACATGAATCTTATAAAATAAGGTAAAATACAGACAGTTTTTACATGTTATATTTAGCACAATATTATTGTTGCCTGGTGTCATGTCAAATTTGAAATAATCTCCTGTCATTACTAATGTCAAAATTAACGTCAATACACGATAAAAAGATATCGTTTAAAAATATTGCATAAGAATAATTTGCCATTAATCTAATATTTGCCATATTATTATTAATTTTAAAAGTTATTATCAATGCAGAAATAAAGAAAACGTATTATTTTCATTTAATAATTTACAAAGTATCTATATTTATTTGTATTACTCCTGTCTGTTCTATCTTTTCCCAGCTGTCTTTCCCGGTTATTTTTAGGTTAAATTCTAAAATAAATTCAAGAAACCAGCAGCGATACTTTGTTATGTAGGTTATTTTAATATTTCAACGTGCGCCAATATAAATCTATATATTCATCAAAATTGCGCATTTACTTTCTTGTATCCTAAGTACATTATTTGCAAGTTCACTGTACTTTGTATTGTTTACTTAGGGTTATGAAACAATAAAGAGGTTCTTTCTGCCGCTTAAAGAGCGTCAGATAAAATTAAAACATGTCAGGCGATGTACAGCCGAGAAAACGCAAAGACAAAAAGAAAAAAAAAGGTAAAAATTAATTATTGACTGAGATATAATACACTAAAAGGTTTGGCAAAATGTAATTTCTTTTTATGTTACAGATGAATTAGGATTAGAAGAACCTCGTGGTACGGCTGCAGCTCTCGGTGATGGAGATGTTTTTATTCATTCTCAACATGAACATGGCACAGGCGGACATTGGTGTGCTAAAATTATATTTTTCTCTCTCTTGGCTGTATTGATAACTCTTATTGGACTGATAATATTAGAAAATAGAGGACTAACAGAATGTAAGAAATTTTATAATAATTAATTGGAAACACAAAAACAAAATTATGAAACAAACTTTTTTTAATTTAATCATATTTTAACATTTTTTAAAATATGGATCTTATTTTTAGTGGAAGCAAACTCTGTGGAGTCAAAATATTCTGGTGTTTTGGAAGGCTGGATAGAAGAGGCTCCTGAGGATGACCATTATGATCAACATACATTAGATTTAAAACATCCTGTGAGTGGATATTGGTAGCAGTAATTTTATTTGTATTTATATGAATGTCCAATATATGTATCAATTTAATTTAATGGTTAACATTAAGTAGTGGATTCAAAACCCACCCTATAGATCCTTTTGTGACAAAATTGAATATCAATTCTGCTGTTGTGTTCATTACACACATTTATCAAGACAAAACAATATTGTATATTTAAAAATGAAATAGTATATTAACTAAATTCATTACATTAATAAAATTTTCACATATTCATTATTGTTTAGTTAAAAAATAGTGTACAGTACACATTCATTATATTTACATTTTAAATTAATTTCTTGATAAATTATGTGTTCACTGCCAAACATTAAAATTAGTATTTAATTAAATCATTAAATGAAGACCTCTCCACAGAAATAAAGATACTAAATATTTATCCATGTAAATTTATATTGTCAAAACATTTTAACAATAAATTTAGGATGACAATGATGAGGAACATCATGTTCATAAATCTCATCATGATGAAAATGATGAAGATCAAGAAACTCCAAAGGAACATGATGAAGAGGAGGATGATGATGAACATGAACAAGATGAAGATGAGGACAATGAAAGTAATGAAATAGATAGTGTTGATGGTGATAATGATGAAATCAGTGAAGAAGATGTTAGGGAAACAGAGGTGTGGATAATTAATACATTCACTTTTAAATTTCGTTTGGCCTACCCAATAACAAATGGTACCTAATTCTTTCCCTTGGATTTTTTAAATGAAATATTAATTTTGGCCTATTTAGAAAAATGTTTCAAATTTAATTATTATAATACTAATACTTAAATAGGAAGTTGAAGAAAGAGTTCCTTATCGGCGGTATAATTACAAAGAGAAATATAATACATACGATGATGACGAAGACGAAAATGATGATGATGATGATGATGACGACGATGATGACGAGGACGACAATGAAGATAATAAAGAAAGTGAAGAACTTGAAGAAAATGATGAAAATCGCAGTGATCAGGAAAATGACATTGCTAGTGTTGAACAAGATGGTGACGACGACGATGTCGATGATGATAATATTGACAATGAAGAAGAAAGTGCCAATTATGATGCAGAACAAGAATATGATGAAGAAGATGAAAATAACGATGATGAAGATAATAATGGAGAAAATTATCAAGCAGACTCTGATGAAAATGATATTGAGGTTCAAAACAGTTATAGGGAATGACTAGTGTGATTTGAAAACAAAAATACTTAACAAATTAATTATTTTATATTTTTATTGGCTACTAACTTAACAAGGCTTTGTTGGATTAAAATTTAGTTAACAATATTTAACATTGCTCAAGATTTATGTTTTAAAGTTAATAATTTTTTTGAATGCCTTTATTGTATTATTTTTCTATTTATGTTTATGTTTTGGATTTTGTGTACCAAATTATAAAATATATGTATACTGCATGAATGATTCATATACTATTTCTGGTAAAGATTCTAGATAATATATATTTTTAAATGAATGCTTCAAAGAGTCCATAAACCATGACTATATGTTTTACGATTAGTCATCTATATACCAACAAAAACACTGTTTTTGTTAAAAAGAATTCCATTTATAATTATTTTATTGAGTTATAAAATAAGCTATCTCGAAAGAATATTATTTAACTAGCAGTTGATATGTATCTCAATATTTTTTTGTTTATGTAATAAAAAAAAACTATTGTTCTTTTGGTATATAGGTAGTCATAAAAAATATACTTTTTCGTTGTATAACTTTTTTCTTTTCTTATTTATTAAAACGTTACTTTTGAAATTACTAATACCATGTTAGATATACATTTTGTGAATAGAGATTTCTTTAAAGCCATATAAATATTATATAATACAAATATTATATATTTCTTCTTAGGAAAATTATGTTCAGGAAGATGCCGATGATGATGATGATGATGAAATAGAAAAAATAGAAGCAGAGAAATCTGACGAAGTCGAAAAACAAGGTATCATACTATGCATGTTATGAATTTACTATACACATATAGACCGCTGGCTTTGGACATTTGTGTGACATTGTGAGTGAACACATATAGCATATAGCTGGATATAGCTTCCTCACAACTTTTACTCTCGTCTGACGTACCGTTTAAGTTCATAATGAATCTTTTCGTTATATCATCAAGAATATATTACAATACAGTCAACACGCAAATTGAAGGCCGGCAAAGCAACTGTAGCTCCTCTGGTGTTACACTAGGTCGTAGGCGGCGGTATCACTAACCATCAGGTGACCCGTAAGGTCGTTTGCCGTGTTTTTTCCATAAAAAAAAATTGATGAGTACATTTTTATGTCTACGATTTTTTATTAGTTTTTTACTGCTTAATCACTTGACAAAGTCCCGGGATCTTATGAGCATTGTCAATAATAGAGGTTTTCCACTTATACGGGTTGGACTTAGCCAGGTTTCACTCTATTATACTGACGTAGCATATGTAGATATTTTATTTTTAATAGGCCAGTCTTGGTGCAGGGGCGACAGTTATGGGTTCGATTCCAGTTCGAGCATATTAAATATTTAGTTATTATTTTATTTTCTTGCTCTGGTAACGCAAAATGCCTCCAGAATTCGGCGAAAAGTGGGGAACAACTATATCTTAACACTAATCGTACCATGGCGGGTCAAATGACCCATTTTAAACTTTGAGTGTTAATTTCTTGAAAATTGAAATAAAAAATC